>JBBPMD010000003.1:0-147748 GCA_038090095.1 Zangia roseola
GACCCGATTGAGGTGAGATTGATACTTACTTCAGAGTCTTTCTTTATCTCACTTCAATGCAAGTGGGGGGTGGGCCGTTGTTCTGGAAGAATTACCTTGTTTACAAGGTCACTGGTACCATGAATTGCAATTGTTTCACTTCTGAGCCTATCAGATTACATCAGTCTTATTTGAACTTATCACGTACTGCTAATTGAGCTTGGCACGCTTGGCCGTTCGCCGAAAGTACCGTAAATCGATGTCAGAAAGATGGCTGTAGCAACGGGATCAGATACCGATCCAGCGACGACTGACAACAGGGTATTTGAATAACTCCTGGCGATTCAGAGGCAGTCATATTAGACGCTTGTCGACCGTAGCTTCGCAAAGGTTTCTGCTTCCCTCGACAATGAGCCGTTCACAGCGGAACACGATGATCGCATCTTCTTTTGATCACTTCCTAGACGCGGTTGTTTCGTCGCAAGAACGAAAGAAATTACTTACCTCGAAGCTTTTTCCTATTTTGACATCCAGTCAGACCGAACAAAAAAAGTTCATTCAGTTAGAAGAAGTGAAGGCACGACCATGGTATCACGGTATAGAATCCAAAGACACTTGGCACTCTACATAGCCTTTCTACGGCGGAATCGCTCCCCGCAGACGTACCGTCCCATCCTTGAGTCGTTCCGTGATGACGGGACTCGCAGCGGGGCGATACTTGAACTCTTTCGAGTACCTGTGCGTCAAATCAGAATCAGAATGCTTGTGGGAAACAAAGAACAAACCGGGTCGCATAGATGATTTTCGATCTTGGTTTCGCACCGAGTGGAAGGTAGAACAGGAGCCAGAGGAACACGGCGAGGAGGGCGACGAGCATTGCGCATCTCCAAGCTGGCGATCGAGGACGCCGGTGGTCCGAGCGGGTGGGTTGTGTCTTGTCGTCGTTGTCGTCGTAAGACATGGTGATGGTGTCGGGGCTTGAATACAACGTTGAACATGAGCGGTAACAAACGGGCCAAGCAGGCTTATGCAGACGTGGAACTATCGGACGTGGACATGATGGACGACGAACACGCGAAACTCGAGGATGAGGACGACGTTGGGATCGACCCGGAGGACGAGGACGAGGAGGACGAGCCAGAGCCAGAAGAGGTGCGCTTTAGATGTACACTAACGTCGAGCTCGCTCAACTCTTTGTAGGACATGGAGTCAGACGAGCTGTCGCCCCCGTCCTCGCCCCACAAACCGCGGCTCAAAATCAAGCTCAAGTTGCCTCAGATTCTCAGTCCGAACGAATCGTCGAGCAGAGGGCCCTCCACGCCCAGCGGTGAACCGAGTCGACCGCCCTCGCATCGTGACGTATCGAGGGGTATGCATCACGTCCTTATTCGCTTGAACGGCTAAACCTGCGCGTTGCAGATATTGAATCGGAAGACGAGGACGATGACGACGAAGTCGTAGGCGGGTCCACACACCCAATGACATCCCGCCAAGCCGTCCTCGCCAGCGTGGTCGATTCGTCGCACGTCTCCCTTTGTCCGTGTTCTTCGTCTGTTTGTCGATTCCCAATGACTCATGTACGCGCAGCGGAATCGTCACGCAAGAAGAAACAACTCACTGAGTCCGAGATCGCGCTACGCCGCGAGGAAACCGCGCGTAAACGCAAAAATTTGACCGAAAAGAAACTCGAGGATGAAAAGGTGCGTCTCCGTTAGTGATCGTCGACGGACAGCGATCCGACACGTCGAACAGGCGGAGACTATCAACCGTTTGCTCAAGAAGCAGTCCAAACCCAAAAACAAGCGCAACGTGTTGTCCACGGCAGACGATCGCACCCCAGTCTCTGCCACCCCTGCCGTGGTGCAGTCAACTCGGGATGGCTCAGAAATGCCGGAGGGAGAGGTACTCGAGCCTGTCGAGCTCACTCCCACCATGTATCGGTGGATATCGAGTACCAAACCGACACCCGGCGATGCACAACCCGTGGCCCGCGATGACCCTGATGGTCATCTGAGGATGTCATTCTCTGTGCCGTTGTCGATAATCCCGCATAATGGCGTATCAACCTCGCAACCTCGATTGCCATCGTCACAACAGCCTGTATGTGACGTAAGTGGGTGCGATCGATCGAGAAAGTATCGGCTCGTCAAGGATTGGTTGAAAGGTGCATGTGGGATGGAACATCTCAAAATGTTGGAACACCAGATGGATATCGTCTGAACAAGGTGTCGATTTTGCCCTCTTTTTTTGTCAGGCGTTCGATGTGTATCTATATGATTTGTGCTGTTATCGTGTTCAACAACGCTCCAGTCCCTCATCACCAGGTGTAAAACTGTCTTTACTTCCAGCAATCAAGGTGTTCAAGCTCCAAGTTCCAGAGCCTGCACTCGTACCTAATAAGACGCTCTGCCAACAATTCCCTTGACCACCAATAGGCCTTGGTTAGTACTCTGCAGAGCTTGATCAGATTCGAGACATGATCGACCCGAACACCACCCCGGGCCGTGTCTTCGCATATGAATACTTTTGTGGGTCAAAGGTACGCCCAGAGGCTCCCAGCCTTTGCTCTGTCGTCACAATTTTTCCCCGTTGACAGTTCTCGCTGCAGTTTCCCGCTCACTACCATTATGGAAGACTCGCAGATAGTCACTATGGGTCCTCGACTTCATTGGCAAGTCTGATACTATAAAACGGAAAAAGAATGTGACTATTACCACGCCTTCGAAACTCACCGCGAGCGACCCGAAACAAAAGGGAACATGACAGGACAAACGCACAAGACACTGACGCCACCTCGAGCAATCGACACCTCAATCTTAGATCTTCCCAATCGATGTCCTCCGCGCCCGAATCGTCATTCTTCTCTGCAACACCGGAATCCCAGATCCTTTGACAGGGCTCAGGCTTGGTGTGAGATTGTCACTCCTGCTCGACACCGAGCACGCAGGGGATCCCTGCCATACGTTGACAGGTGATGATCCAGGTCCAGAGCCGGATCTAGATCTCGACCTCGACAGCGAACGTAACCCGCGCAGCTTGTCCATGAATCGTTCTCGATCGGGGGACGTTCCCGAAAAGGAGAGCCGACGGAAGTGTTTCGCAAGGACGGGAAGCATACTTCGCCCGATGGACGCTTTGCCGGCGCCCGTCCCTGCGCTGCTGGGCGAGGCCGAGTCGAGGTCTGGGGCGGGGCTAGGGCTCGGAGTGGGAGGTGTGCTGGGTGCAGGCGTGTCGCTCGTGGACAGCGAGGAGGCAGATGTAGTGAAGAGCGAGTCTTTGGATTCGTCGACTGGGATAGTATCTGTGCCCGAGTCCGCATGTGCTTGGTTGTCGTCGTGTTCGTGTTCGCCCCGTGCATGGTCGTTCAATTCGGGCGTGGAAACAGAGATTGACATTGACATGTCGCAATCCAGGTGATCCAAAAACCGGGCATCGTGCGAGCACATGTCCACACCGAGGGGATTAGAAGAAACGCATTCCAACGGTGTTGATGCGACCCGCGGTTCCAGGTCCGTGGGTGAAAGTGGTGTATCGACTCCAAACTTGGGCAACACGCGGGTATCATTGAACGGGGTATCTTCACTCGTCACCTCGCTTGACGCAGCGGTGTCAGAATCACACTTGATACCCGTTGCGAGGTCCGAGAGACGCATCATAATATCAGGAGTGTGGAACGAGGACGCGTCGGTGATTGAGATGCCCGAGTCGGGTCCTTTCATTGATGCCGAACGGTACCCGCGGACTGGTGAAAAGGTAGAAAGACGGAAGGAGGAGCGACCCGAGCGTGAGGGCAGCGAACGCCTGGAAGATATGGAAGGCAGGCGGCGGTGTCCTTGAGACGCGCGCCTGGAGTTCTAGAAGGAAAGGAACATCAAACGCGCTGGTGAAGGACGTGATATCTGGAAGAGGAATGCGGTGCAAACCTGAAGGAGATCTTGGCTTAGGGTGACTGTGGAGGCCGGACCTGTTTCAGGGCTCGTGGGCTCTTCCGTTTCTTCTGGTAATGTGGTGTCGATGGAAGATCGCGAGACATTCAGGTTTATGCTTCCAAGAACGATAGACTGGGAGTAGTCTCTGGAGGAACGACGGAGAGAAGTGGATAAAGAGGAGGGACGGCGCGATGGTACAGTGGGCGTTTCGGTGGTGGAATCCCTGGGAATCCAAGAAAGACCCGATAGATGGGAGAAATGTGTCCCCGAAGTGGACGAAGCGGAAGAGGAGGAAAATGACGAGGAAAGCTGTAAGTCATCTGAAATAGAACGTCGTGGACGTGATGCGAGTGAACTGGCCAGCGTATCCAATGTCGACCCTCCCCGTTGACTTCCGAAAACGTCAAGTTCTGCGATGTCTGGATGTCTGGATGAACGGCGACGCGCGATAAGGGCATCCAGCGCGTCCCGCCTCTCTGGGGATAGGTTTTGACGAATGGATGAAATGTCGGAAGGTGATGGGGTGACGATATTTGCATGTCGACCATCTTCCTGAGCGAGCTTCTTCCAAAACTTGGACTGTTTCTGCTGGGCCTTGAGTTCCTTTCGGATGCTGAGGGTCAGGTTGAGCGCAGACTGATAGTGTTCGGGGGTGCGTTCGTCCGTGATGATGGGTTTGAGCCTGGCCAAGAGAGTGGTATTGTCATTTGCAGCATCCCCGATAGCGTTCACGAGAATATCATCGGGAGAACTGCACCCTGCTTGAATTACTTCGCAAATGACGTCGACAGTCGTACGAGGTATACCAATATCGACCAAGAGGGTGCAAAAGCGCCGCTGCCTGGCCTCGAGTTTCTGAATGGTCCTAAAGTCGTCCATGGTACGTTGTTGTTGGCGCGCACCAGAAAGCATTTGAGAGTAGAGCTCTGTGCGGGCGTGAAGGAGGTCCGTGCGGTAGTCGACAAGGTCCTGCTCGAGCGCGGAATGTTCGGCCTTGAGACCAGCAAGCTGCGATTCCAGTTCAGTAATTCTGGTGTTTAACTCATCGATACATTCACGATCTCCAGGGCTGCGTGCTGAGTTGGTGGGCGAAGCATAGAGTTCCTGGGCGGGGTCGAACGACGGGAAGGACGCGTGCAGAGGAACGTAGACGGGTGCGGCAACTTCTGGCTGGAACAGCAAAATAGAGACATCGCTCTCGGACTTGGTCTGACGATGAAGTAGCCGGAAGAATTGCATGTCGAACGATAGGGAAATTAAGAACCGTATCGAATTCGCTTTTATGGGCATTGGCGGCTGACGAGTGCACATAATCCGTCAGCCTTCTGGGGGTCTGGCGATAATTAATAGTAAGAACCGAGTAACGAACGTCGTCTGACCTGTTAAAAAATGCCAAAGTTGTCCATCCTTAAGCGTTGAAACGAGCGCCTCAAATTGGAACAACCTCTCAGCTGTCCTCCAATCATAGCTCTCGAAGGTAGTCGACGGCGGACGTTACTAGCAGGCCTGTACTAATACGATCTATGCGCATCGCTTGGTATTCCGTAGGTCGAAAAACCACCACATGCTTTCGTTCCGCGACGACAATCTCGCGTCGCTCAGGCTTCGTAAGTACTACATACTCAGGCCGGCTTGCTCCGTTTTAGAAGGTCCTATCACTCTTGCACGACGAAGACCAAAGCTTATAGAGGAAATGGGATCACTGTCAATGAGCGGCCTACATGTCCGATTGGAACCGAACGTCCAACGTCGAACTTTGAGGGCACCTGACCTGGTAAAAATAGGCCCTTATCTGTAGTGGTAAGTACTCCTCATTCAATTCACGGAATTTTGCTTCAACGATCAGCAGTTCCGGCGACGCCGGGCCGCTGGGGAGTCATGGGCCCATGACCTCACGATCCTGATGGAATGATATTTATGCAAAGTCTCTTACTGAGCACGATATCCGCGCAAATCCCGCCATGGAAGAGATCTTGTCCTTGAACCAGCTCATCTCAGACAGAGTTCGCGAGTATCCTGACCTCCAGCTTCTCGCGATCCCTGACAAGAATCTCAATGTTGGTCCCCATTTCTAAATTCTGACCTCAGATCAACGTAGCTTACCCATGCTCCAGTACATAAAATATACCACCACCGAGCTCGATACAGCTGCCTCTCTCCTCGCAAATCATCTGAAAGACACTGGTGCCATCCCCGGTCGCGCAAAGGGCGATGCAACGAGCAGACTCACCGTTGGTCTGTTGGGCGTGAGCAATATTGACTATGTCGTCACAGAAATGACCTTGTATCGCATGGGATACTGTTCGTCCCTCTCCTCTTCTACCTAGCTCATCCTTCTTCATCACTTCCTAGGTGTTCTCTTCCTCTCCCCGAACAATTCACCGGCTGCAATTGCACATCTCTTGACTGTCACTAATGCTTCTCACGTCATCGTACAGGAACCGCTGCTCGCTTTCGCCTCTGCTGCACTTCCCCACCTCGCCGATCCTTCGTCTGTTTCAATCATCCCCCAACCTCCCTCGGATGTGTTCGGCGCTGATGCTCGTGCAACGCACCCAACCAAGGCCCACTGGGATCCACCCCTCAGTCCCGACGTCGAATTCTTCCTCCCCATTACCATCATCCATTCCAGCGGTTCCACTGGGTTCCCGAAACCTATCATTCAGACCAACAAGGCTGCCATCGGGAATTGCAAGATGCACTTTGGTTTAACATGCCTCACAACATTGCCACTGTACCACGTCTGCTTGCCTGTTTTCCGTAGAAACGTGTTCCTGCTGAACTTGAACTCGTTTCACAGGGTCACGGACACTCGAACTGGCTGCGAGCATGGTATTCCACGAAACCACTGTATCTGTTTCCGACAGGATCTATTCCTCTCACATCCACAAACATCGTCAAGCTGCTCTCGCAAGCACCCGACATAGAGGCGCTGTATGGTGTTCCCTTTGCTCTCAAATTACTGGCAGAGACGCAGGAGGGTCTGCAGGTCCTAAGGTGTCTCAAGCTGGTCATGTTTGGCGGGAGTCCTTGCCCAGAGGAGCTAGGTGATTTTCTTGTTTCGGAAGGAGTTCCGTTGGTGGGCCATTATGGTCTCAGTGAGTCCTTTACCATAGCTCACGTCCTCTTTAAATTTCTGACACGTTCGTCAGCTGAAATGGGTCAGCTCATGACATCCTTCCGCGATTTCGGTACCGACAAGGAATGGAACTGGGTCCGTGCAAAGGGTCCTTATATCAACACCGGGGTACACGAGTATATGCGCTTCGAGCCTCACGGTAGCGATACCTATGAGCTCTGCATCTTGGATGGATGGCCTACCAAGGCAAGTTCAACGCATACACTTTCTTCAATCCATTCCCAAGCGTCTAGTAGGTCATGTCCAACCAACCGGATGGGTCGTATGCGACGAAAGATCTCTTCGTCAAACACCCTACGATACCCGATGCATACAAGTACATTGGCCGGATAGATGATACCCTCGTCATGGTATGCTCTTCTTCACAATGTATTCGACCACTCTAACTCCAGACAGGTCAATGGAGAAAAAACGAACCCTGTCCCCATCGAACTGACACTTCGCTCGTCGCCGTGCATCGCCGACGCTATCGTCTTTGGCGTTGGCCGCACCCAAATTGGTGCGCTCATCCTCCCCACGGAAGCCGCCCGAGACTTGTCGCACGATGAATTCGCCCGGCGCATCGCCTCAATCGTCGCGCTCGCCAATGCCGACGCGCCGTCCCATTCCCAGCTCTCGACAGAAGCGCTCGCGTTCTTGCCATATGGGACATCCATTCCAAGAGCGGACAAGGGAAGTATTTTACGACCCAAAGTATACAAGGAATTCGAGAAAGTGATCGAAGATGTTTATCAACGTCTCGAAGGGGAGGCAGGCTCGGAGGGCAAGAGGCGGGTGGAAGGAGAAGGAGAAGCACGGGTGGTCGTCAGAGAGACGCTCGAGAAGACGCTCGAGAAACCGATCGATGAACTTGCAGACGATACTGATCTGTTCGATTTCGGACTCGATTCACTGCAGTCGGCACGGATCCGAAATACGATTCAGAGAGTAAGTGTGTCTGTCGCTCGAATTATTCCTTGGTCCCAGTCGGCTCATGAACGGACGTAGGAGATTGATCTAGGCGGAAAAAAGTTGTCGATCAACGCTGTTTTCGAACACCCGTCCATTGCCAAGTACGTATATAGTTACTTGGTTTACTATTGGTCCCCCATCATTAATCACTCCCCATTCTTCACAAGACTGGCGAAACTCATTGTGTCGCTCTCCTCAGGCCAAGATACCGACACCTTGCAGACCAACCCTCAAAAAATCATGCTCGAGTTGGTCAACAAGTACGGTCACTTTACATATTCGCCCAACGTGCACAGCAGCTCGAACAGCAGGAATGACAAAATCATTCATAGAAAAGTGGTGCGTACGTTCCGCGACAAGTTCACTTGTTCGGTTTGTCATCCCTGTGTGATAGGTCGTCCTGACGGGTGCCACGGGCTCCCTCGGGTCTTACATCCTCGACGAGTTGCTCGCCGATCCGGACGTGGAGACAGTGTACTGTCTCTGTCGTTCCAAGACCGACGCGGACGCGACAGATCGGCTCGCCGCGTCGATGAAGACACGAAAGCTTCTATCGCGGTTCTACTCTTCAGGTATGCCTAACGAGGTGAACGAACGCATCGTCGCGCTCGCGGCGGACTTGCCTGCGGTCCGACTGGGCCTCGACGAGACGCGTTACCGCGAAATCGCAAACAGGGCGACGGCGATCATTCATGTATGTACCCACACACGTCTGAAAGTTGTCTTGCGAAAGCCGAATTTATCTCACCTCTTGTTCAGAACGCGTGGGCTGTCAATTTCAACTTGGGTATCTCCAGGTATGTCGTACGATGCGGCCATCTGTGACTGCTTACCCAGTAACCGCCAGTTTCGAGGCGCACATTCGTGGCGCGGTGAATCTGATGCACCTTGCGCTCTCATCGCCACACGCACAACCTGCTAAATTCTTCTTTGCTTCGTCTGTAAGCGCTGTGGCAAACTGGCCTGGGCCGGGATTGGTGCTCGAGGCGGTAACAGACGATCCGGCGGTCGCACAGGAGATGGGATAGTATGTCTTGCTTGATTCTCGCTCACGCGTGCTAGAATGACACTGATCGCATGTTTCAGTGCACAATCAAAATGGGTGACGGAGAAACTCTGTCAGATCGCAGCGCGTACGACGCCGATATACACAGCAGTTCTACGTACGTCATCTTGAATAATCATGTCTCGCACTCATGAGTTCGCAGGTATCGGTCAGATGGTAGGTGATACCACCAATGGAATTTGGAACGAGTCGGAGGGAATTTCGCTCATCTTCAAGGTCAGTGTTAAACCCTTTCAAAACTTGCTCTTCCGTCCTCTTACCCTGGTGGATTTGGACACGTAGTGCGCGGACACGATTGGTATTCTACCAGAACTCGATGAACAGGTCTCGTGGCTCCCCGTTGACCATGCAGCTAAGAGTATCGTCGAAATCGTCAGTCTTCCCACTCAACCTTCCATTGACACACCGTCGCCTGCCGACTGTCCTGTCTACCACGTCCTGCACCCGACCCGAATTTCCTGGTCCACTATTCTCAGCCTCCTTCGGGCTACGGGTCTTCAATTCAGGGCTTTCCCACGACACGACTGGCTTAAAGCTCTCCGTGCGAGTGACCTTGATGAACGCCGTAACCCTAGTCGCAAGTTATTGGCATTTTACGAAGGCAAGTATGGAAGTGAGGAGGGGCGGACGAGGGCGGGGCTGTGCTTGGAGAAAACGGTGGAAGCGAGTCGGTCCTTGAGGGAGGTGCCGGAAATTGAGGAAAGCCTGGTCGCCAAGTGGGTAGGGGCCTGGAGGGAGACTGGGTTTTTACCGAGGGCGTAAGCAAGAAATGGAGGTTGGCAAGTGGGAAATGGCTTGTATGGCATCAGATCTACTTATGCATGACTTGGTTCCATACGTGTTGTTGAGGGTCTATGGGAATGTGCCTGACGATAAACTGCATTGCTTTCGTTCCGCGTCGTCTCTGTCGGAATGCCATTACACTCCGTACGTCATACTAACAAGGTCAGGCTATACCCTGCCAGGCCCAGGACTATGAAAACGAGTAAGTAACACGCATGGTTCGCACAACCGGTACTTACGGTATCCTGTCACCTTCTCCAACGGTGTGTGGAAATACACGCCTGTCGTCCCGAGCGCAAACAACCAAATTGCGACGAGACCCACCGTCGCCGTCACCGCCCACGTATGCATCTGCGGCCACGAAACGGCACGCAACGATGGCGTCAACTGGACCGCGAGGAACATGATCGACATGGTCAACAAAAACACGTGCCCCGACACATCATGCCCCCTACGCAGCCTCGGCACGGTGCTCCATGGCGCCTCTGGCAGTACTAGCGGCGACGCGAACAAATTGGGGTGCGTAAGGGGTGATAGCCTCACTTTGGAATGGCACAAGTCGTGTGGGACACTAAAGGCTGCGCCGGACGGGAGTGCGACGGTACATTCGCCTCCCGAGAGCACGATGAACCGTTCGATAAGTGCGGGGCCAAAAAACCAGCTCGTGAACGCGAGCCAGGCGAGGGAGGCGAGCGTCCATTGGAACACGCGTCGGAAGGTTTGGGTGTGTCGGGGGCTGGTGAGCCAGAGGAAGAGAAAGGCAAAGGAGGTCCATCCCCAGGCGCGTTTGATGAATAAGACATTCAGAAAGTTGGACTTGCTGGCAAAGTAGTCGGATTTGTGAAGCGGATGAGGAAGGTGGGTGAGGAAGGGGTCGGAGGTGTCGAGGTAGGTGTTGTTCTTGACGGAGTAGACAGTACCTAGGAAGAGTACAAGGGTGAGGGTTATGAAGGCTGCTTGTCGAGTATTGAAGTTGATGGGCATGACTTAAGTCGTGGTCGTGGTGATGGTACAAGGTCAAGTCTACGATGCCGCGACGTCAGCGATTCCGCCGAGCATGCCGATTCAGAACGCGTCAATGGCACGTGTTCCGGCCCGAAAGTTTGCCGGTGTGGGTTTGACATAGTATGTACTACGCGACCAAGTGGGGAACATGATACCAACGACTTGCATCGACAAGAAAGCAAAGTACGACCAACTATCACGTACAGCGCCATCGTACCGAATTCCGGCATCCATTCTTGCCTAACCCCCTGTGCCTTATCAACACTTCTCAATCGACTCGATCGGTGATTCCATCTCCACATTAGACGTCGGTCCCTGGAACCAGTGTACACCCCCATACACCGGGAAATAATACCACGCAATGGCGAGTGACATCACCCCTCCCAATACCACCGACGTGTAATTCATCGTGGCGGCTTGCGGGCTGGGGCTAGTCGGGAAACACAGTATGATGAGCATGAAAAGCATATAGATAACCGCAATAGCTGCGATTGGACCACCCTGAAAGTTCATGATCAGATCGATAATGTTCTCCGTCGTCGACACAACTGCACAACTTACCAATCTCCCGACAGAGAACGGGCCAGGCTTGAAATCATTCTTAAATATGAACCTCGCGGAGATGGGTATGATATACCCAACATATGCCGCAGTTATTGCAATCGTGAACGCGGCGTTGATTGCCGTAGTACCCAGTAAAGCCAAAAGTCCGACGAAAAGCGCGAGTGTGCAGTTGAACCACACTGTATTGACCGGTGTTCCCGTGTATCTATTCATTCTGTACAAAAGGTTCGACAAAGGCAGTGCGCCGTCCCTAGCGAATGCGAAGGATTGGCGGGAGGCAACAAGAACGACAGTGGTGCCCATCATATACCTAACAGCGGCATGAAGGCTGGCTATACAGACTGAGGTGAGTGACATACTGCGCAAGGATGACGAATGACCATAGGAGTAGCGTCCATGACTGTCCGAACGAACTCAGAAATATCTGGGCCAATGGTTGATTGGCAGAGCTGTCCAGGACACTGGAAAGGTTTGGTCCCATGCAAAATGCAAGCACCACGTTGACAACTAGTGTCGATTTGAGACAACTGCAGCGAACACGCATAATTAGACTTACTCCATCCCAGTACAGCAGCAATTGCAATTGCGGCAACCTGTTCGAATCCGGGGGTTGATTCTCACCGTATATTAATGTACAAGGACAATGTATGGACTTACCATTCCCCAAGGTCCGGCCGTTGCAGCATTAGATGACTCCTCGCTGATATGTATCACAGAATCATAACCGCCTTTTAAGCGGTGAGAAAGAGGGGACAGCTGCATCATCAAGCAAAATTAACTCACCGATTGTCCAGTTAGGTGCGAGCAAACTGAGAACGAATGCAAATACATCCGTCCATTCAGAAACTGCACGCCGTCTTTAGAGCGGTTCAAGATTCTGCCCGATAGTACTCACGATTCGTGAAGTTTCCAAAGACGTATGATGCAGGATTCCTCAACTCGACAGGCGTTGCGATGGGCAGCGCGAAAATGACCACCAGACAGAGCCTACACGACTTCAGGTCGCCCCTATGTGAGACTGCCACTCGAACTCACATTATGTTGCAAGCTATGTATGCCGTCTGTAATCTTGCAATGAGCCTCGATCCAAGACTACAGGTAATAGCTTGGGAAAGGACGATTGCCGCATATATACCGCTGTGTTAAAACTTTCATGCTTGGTACCGAGGATTAACAGAGAAGGCACTCACTAGGATTGTTGGTTTGTCGTAATAAACTGCCCATTGGAACCTATGCTCACTGCTGCAGCTATCTGAACAGTACACCCCCAGTTAACCGCAGCTGAGTTGAAGAGTTCACTCAAAAAGCCAGGATGAAAGAAAGTCCTCGCATACCGGCGCCTGTGACTGTGCAAATCGTGTTTGCGTCTAACACCGGTTACTAACCCCCAGACCGACGACGAAGACGCGAAAATGCACTTACATCCGACAATCCAACACAAAACGTTGCGATATTGAGGCGACGATAGCTTGTAGGTCAAGTAGTACAGCTGCGGAGTATGATGGTTCGTTGGGTTTCAGCAACGGAGATGCTAAGACACATACCCCGCCTGACGTTGGGGCCGAAGACGCCAGCTCGGCGAGTGCAATTCCGATACACTGGATGAAAACCGATGCCAAAGTCCACTAGGAAGCCTGTCAAAAACCCCAACATAGGAAAACGGAAATGTAACCTACACCCCACACCATTGACACAGCCCCTCCATTGGATACCGAACTCGAAAGTACAGAGCTGCGACACAGCACCACACGCAAGATCAGTTTATAGGCATAGCACATGGATGTGAGTACACACGCTATCGATGGTAATAGCCCAATGATGCTGAATGCGACTCCGAAAACCTAACACAGATTATCTCGATCGATATGGTGAGGTAGTAAATCTGTATCCACTCACCTCAAGAGGTTTGAAGGTACGTTTGAACTCTTGCTTGTACCCTAGAATGGCCAACACTGCTTCATCCGACTGCTTCACTACTACACGAGGGGCCGACATGGCAGGCAGGCAGAACTCGTTTTCAAAAAGAGAAAGTTGCACTATGAGCCCGCTATATAGCCATGCTATCCGGAATTAGAGAGACATTATGCTGTCAGTGAAGTTGTCACTGTTATGAAACGACAACGGTAAAAGGGCGGCCATGGCCTAATCATCCCGCAATGATGTGAGATAACGAAGTCCACCGCGGCCAAAACCTTAAGCGGAGACCGAGGATACTGATCTAGGGACACCGGAATGCTTCTCCCACAATAAAATGTGTAATTTGCTATCGACCGAGAGTCCGAGGCCAGCGATATAGTCGTAAGGAAATGGTTGCTCAGTGCAGCCCTATACCCTGTAGTGCTCAAAATTCCACATTAAAGCACCCGTGATATATGATGATCACTGAATGGACAATTTGAGCGAAGCCAGTCGAGATCAGAATTTCTTGCACCATAACAATAAATATACGTCTCACAGGTATGTCCAACAGATAGGCCCATCACCAAAGTCACTAGCTTGCAGTTTGACCAGTTTGCTGTATCAGTGTATCAAGTATAAACCAGTGTCCACATGACCGCTGCGGTTCTCTCGGGCTGGTCCGAGATCGCAGGGAATGGAAGCATGGAATACTATGATATCATCCAAATTACTTACTATCATTATCAGTCCAAGTTGGATACCAGCCACCACAGTATGGAAAGGCCAGTCATTGGTTTGTCTCTAGCAGGGTACAAGTTTTGGTGGGTGAGGGGTTGGTGGCAACACGGTGCGCATGTGGATACTTCCAGGAGATGTGAGTCATAGTCGAATCGGAAGTTCCCGAGTTGCATAACTTAGTAACGAACTTCTCGTATCATCACGAGATAGCGCCACTTAGGGGATACAACCACCAAAACCACCACCAGGCACCCGCAAAGACCAAACCATTGGCGAGGCCTAGTCGTCGCTTGAACCATTGCGCAGGAAACTGATTCTTGGCGCTGAGCGTTGCTAATGAACGTTTCAAGGTTACCGTTCAAACGTTCACGTATTATACAACACAAGTATCCGAGCCATTGATCTGAGACTACTAGCCTGCCCTCGCCCGTATAAATGTCCGCCATCCAGGAAACTTGTCGTCATCGAGTTTGAGTATTGGTGTACATACGCCCATCAATTCTGGTGGCACACCGGCCTCTCTGCACCAATCCACAGTCGCTGCGAAGTAGCGATCGGAATCGGTCTGGTTGTGAAGGAGAAGTTCCATCTCCCCGAGGGCTCTCGTGCACTCCATTTTCGTTCCAATGTCAACCTGGGCACCATAATCTGCAACGAGATCGATGAAGAACTGGCGAGCTTTGGGATAGTTTCCTGCATACAGCTCGTTCCGTCCTTGGACATAACACATGCCCCAAAACTCGCTGGATGAAGGTGTGGCGACCACACCGAGAGTGTCGAGAACGTGCTGCAAAAGCGATCTTGCAAACTCATAGTTGCCCTGCACCGTGGCAACTGCTGCCTGGTGATAAAGCACCACCAACGTGAACAGCAAATTGCCATCTACAGCATCGTACGCTTCCTTGAGCAGCTCCATTGCTACATCATATCTCCGTTGAGCGAATGCGACTTCCGCCATGCCTTCGAAGAATGCCCACCGATCCCCCACACTGGATGATGAGATACAACCTGATCGGAGAGGCTCGATGTTCCTCTGGGTTTCTTCCGGCGTGTTGTAACCATGGTTCATTCTCGCTACCCAGTGACTTATACGAGAGTCTAGGCCCCGAAAACCATGGTCCATTGACTGCACAAAAAGCTTGTCGGTGCTTTCGGCTGATGTGTGCATCTTGGAGAAATCGAGTGTGAACTGAATCTCTCCTTTGTCCCACTCGTCAGTGTGTTGCCAGGATGGGGAGCGGATGAAATCCTCCAGAAGTTGCTGAGCCCGTGCATCGTATCCTTGGTTATTGTTATGCATGGCCGCATTAGAGGCGGTCACTGCAGCCATGCTGTGATTTCCGACAGCGACATATAGCGCACTGGCCGCCAAATGGGCCGTTACAGCGGAGACATAATTCGAGAGTTCGGAACAAAGCTCTCCGAGGGCAAACAGGCATCGCGCTTTCATGTCCTTTTCAGAGTTCGAACCCTCGGGAAACGAGGAAATGATGGGCGCAAGTAAAGTAGGACGAAGCTTATGATATCTGAGTCCAACAAGGAAGCAGCAGCAGGCACGGATGGCATCCAAATTGTTGTCCAGAGCATTTTCAATGTCGTGCATAATGAGGTGCTCCATATTAAGGTGGTCGGAAACAAGGAGGTTTGCATGGAAATCTTTCTCTTTAGATATTGTCTGCAGTGAGTCATAGTACAAGCGACGAATATCGTCAAGGAGTTCTAGCCCTATAGTCCGGGTCGGGAACTCGTCGAGGAGATATAACCGGATGGGTGCAAGAGTTGTCATAAATGTGTCTGAGCGATAAGCCAGTGAGACCCTCAAGAGCGTTCCCAAAAGCGACGATACATTGGGGATCGACGGAAATAGACGCGTGGCGTGATCCCGGTTGATGCCTTGAGGAAAGAACGCGATGAGACGGAGGACATTGAGCGCATCGTCACCAAGCTCCTTGACAGATGGCGATCGTAGTGAGAGCTGGATCGTAAATGCAAGATTTTCCTTCTTACGTCCCGTTTGCAGTAGCTTGATTCGCTGTGCCTGCCATTCGTCCAGTAATTCCTTGCCCGTCCATTGGCTCTCCCTCGCAGCAAAGGCAAGGATGTGGATCGACAATGGGTGAAAATCAAGAGCAGTCAATAATTCGTCGATGTCTTCATCTGCGATGTCTCCGTGGTATATCTGCCTAAAATATTGCCTTGCGGGTGCTTTTTCGAGTGGTGGGACATGAATTTCGGTCCAGTCCGCATCTCGAGCACTACGTCGGGTCCGCGACGTCAGTATCACCGTCACTCCGCGAGTATTCGCTATGTGAGAGACGATGGTAGCTATTTGGTCGGTGGCATCTGCGTTTGCCGCGTCTTCAAATGTCTCCGCATTATCGAGGACGATGAGTACAGGAGATGACGAAAGGTTGGATATCACTTGACTCTTGCCCTCAACACCGAGAGCCGAAAGTCCTAAGACACTTGCAATGCGATCGACGAAGGAGCCTGTCGTTATTGTGGCAGGATCCATCCCGTCATAGGATACAAAGAAGCGTCGCCCGTAGCACTTCTGAATATCCTCGTCATTGATGAGCGCTTTCGCTATCGAACTCTTCCCAATTCCACCGGGGCCGATCAGAGCGACATCTTTATCAGAAAGTAGGATGTCTTTAACATCCGCGAAGAGCCGCTCACGACCAAAGAAGAACGCAGGGGATGGCGGTGGAGGCTCAGGTATCAAGCTGTAACATATCATATCTTTGGCAAAAGATCTCCCAGAGTAATAAAATGCCCCTCACGTTCTTATCTCAGGATGTTTCAATACGTGGAATATCTGATCGAGTCGAATAGCAGAGACGATATTTACTTTCGTCTGTTGGGGTGGCCATAAGATAACTCTAAAGTGGACACGATACACCGATGAGTGACATACACCGAATGATCTCTGGATTTGATCTAGGTCCCCAGTCCAATTGCTAATAGTATTTTGGTCCAAACTTGCACCGGCCACTCTACGCGCGTGCCCATGCTGCATGGCCTTCTTGACCTTTGAATGCAACTGTTTGATCGAACTGTGTTACTTGATATGAGCCAACTCGAGCACGCCGGTATAGAACCGCTGGACGTACGAGTTGAGTGCGTTTAGCGCGTCTCTCACCGCGTCACTTAGTTGATCCATGGAGACGCCTTTCATGGCCTGCGCCAGGGTCGAGCAGATATCCTTACAAATCTGAGCCAATCCCGTTAGGTCAAGCTTGTTCTTGATGTATTTCTGACGGAAGATTTAACAGATTTGTCTCTGCTCGTACGCAAGAACATGAGACAGACCTGAATGAGCAACAGTATACTGTTGATTCCCATCAATATGTTCTTTGCCAGGGCAATTGGCATCAAGTCGCCGACTTGTTGGATCAGCTGAATTGCAACATCGAGTGCATTTACGGCGACTTCATTTTGACCTGTGAATGCCTCCGATGGCCGCAGAGTACTTGGTGGGTCCCCACGTATTTGGACATCTTCGAAAGGTTTCTGTCGTGAAACCCTTAGATCCACCCTTTCGATGCATGACGATTGGCTCACTTTTCTGAACAATTGCTTGACGTGCTTCATGTCCTAAGATGAACGAACTAATACGGAGTACTCGAAGAACACCAGAGAGCCCGGGTTGTAGAATGACTAAGGAGATAGCGCGATCAAGAGAAGGTGCATGTTTTAAAACGGAGAACCAATAATAACAACGAGGCTTCAGCGTCTAAGCCGAACATTGAAGAGTCCCTCCGGATATCGGATCTCACGGTGCGCCATCCGATCAACACAAACTTAAGTGTGACTGGAACGCAACTGGGTAAAACAATGTCTTTCATCTGTGCTGGAGGTATGGTGTCATCACTTACACATATAGCCGTCGTCCAAAAGTGTATTTTGTCCGTTCCTGACAGATGCGTTGCACATGGATATATTTCAATACGTCTGGGGTAAATCCTTCCGCAGCGGAAGTGGAGCATCATACTGGCATCGCATCCATAGACAAGCACAGGGCAGTAGAACGTACCTATCCTTACGTTTCGTCTATATAGCACCATCAAAATTCAACAAGCCGACCACCCCATAATTTATCCTTGGTGGACATGTCGTTTTTGTGCGCACGGGAGAAGCGTTCCTCAAATCTGAGTAGCAATCGTTCATACGTTTCGCAAAGCTTCCTTGTCTGGTTCGCGGTCTAGTCATTAGTCCCAGCCACATGAGACTCGGTGAAGCGAAAATCAGCCAACTCGGAACATTTCCCGTGAAGGAAGTAGCTATATGTTGGCGTTCTGAAGCCTGAAAAATATAAAATGAGATCAATGTCACTGTCACGACCGAACACGCCAAATGGACCAGGAATCCTTACTCAATCATCGCCGACATTCAGGTTGACTGGTGCGTTCAAGCTTCAAGACACGATGTTGTGGACGGTAACGTGAGCACCGCCACCTCACTGACTCGTAGCTCACGTGCTTGCAGATTCACTCAGGTCGTGAGACAATGTCATGGATGTCCAATTGGAATGTTTGTAATGTTATAACACTTGATAAAATCTGATATACTCCTGCATTCGGTCTACCAGCAAGCCCTCGCAGATCTGGTATAACCCAGCTCTCTACGCTGCGGGGAAGAACCACATCACTTCGGTGCAGTAGGCGAAATTTATGCGCGAGTGATGGTCACCATTACCCCAACGCCTTTCTCCTCATCTGACCCGTCATTCACGTCATCCTTCACCGACTCATCCGACGGCGATGCCACTACCTCCACATTAGGCGTCGGTCCTTGGAACCAGTGTACACCCCCGTACACTGGGAAATAATACCACGCAACCGAAAGCACCATTACCCCACCCAATAAAACCGACGTGTAGTTCATCGTGGCCGCCTGTGGACCAGGGTTGGTCGGAAAACAAAAGATCACGAGCATGAAGACCATATATGTGACCGCCATAGCTGCAATCGGACCACCCTACAATGGTACTTGTCAGCACCCTGCGTCGGCGGCACGCGAACGACGCGTTGAGCTTACCAACTTCCCGACGGAGAAGGGTCCAGGCTTGAAATTGTTCTGGAACGCAAACCGGGCCACGATGGGTATGATATATGAGACATACGACGCGGTCACCGCAATCGTGAATGCCGCATTGACTGCCGTTTGACCCAGTAGCGATAACAATCCAACGAGGAGCGCGAGGAAACAGTTGAACCACACTGTATTGACTGGTGTTCCAGTGTACCTGTTCATCCTGTAAAGAAGCTTGGACAAGGGAAGTGCGCCGTCTCTGGCGAATGCGAACGATTGGCGGGAGGCAACGAGCACTACCGTGGAGCCCACCATATACCTGATAGCAGGATGAAGGCTGGTTATACAGACCAATGTGAGTGACCTACTGCGCCAGGATGACGAATGACCATAGGACAAGCATCCACGGTCGTCCGAACGAGCCCAGAAATATCTGGGCAAGAGGTTGGCCCACAGAACTATTCAGGACGTTGGAAAGATCCGGCCCCATGCAAAACGCTAGCACCACGTTGATGACTGTTGCTGACTTGAGATATTCAGATACTACTGATGGGTATTATTGGACTTACCCCATCCCAGAACACCTGAAATTACGATGGCGCCGACCTTTTGGAATTCGGGGCTTGAGTGGCTCGTACAATAACGTAACATATAAACTTACTATTCCCCAAGGCGCCGCCGTTCCAGGGTTGGATGACTCCTCTGTGATGTGTATGACCGCATCGTAACCACCTTTCGAGCAGCGATATAAGCAAGATAATAAATACCACAGAAAGTGAAAAGAGTCACCGATTGTCCAACTGGGTGCGAGCAAACCGAGAATAAATGCAAATACATCCGGCCACTCAGAAACTTCGGCACTGTTAACACAGCTGTTTCAGAACGATACGTCTAGTACATACAGTTTGTGAAGTTTGCAAAGACGTAGGAAGGAGGGTTCATCAGCTCTTTTGGCGTTGCAATCGGTAGCGCGACAATGACCACTACGCAGAGTCTGGCCACTTCAGGCTATTGTCATATCAGAGTGATATTCGAACTCACAAGATATTGCAAGCTATATATAGCATCTGTAGTCTTGCGAGGAGTCTCGACCCAAAACTACAAATGATAGCTTGGGACAGAACAATCACAGCAAAGATGCCACTGAAATTGGTCCCTTCATGCCTAAGTTAAAGCGAGAAGCACGAAGATGCTCACTAGGACTGATGATTTGTCATGACCGACTGCCCATTAGAGCCTATACTCACTGCAGCAGCAATCTGGAGAGCACACCCCCAGTCGACAGAGGCTGAGTGGATAGTCCATTCAAAATCCGGAACAAAGATATATATTCTGCCGCACCTGTCGCTGTGACCATGGCAATTGTGTTCGCATCTGAAGCCATTACTGAATCGGAGACGAAAGGCAAAAATGCGTCTGGGCTCACATCCAACGATCCAACACAAGATATCGCGGAAGCGAGGCGACGATAACGTGTACGTTAAGTAGTACAGCTGTGGGGCATATCACTCGAACCAGTTGAGCAGAAAAGAACCTGAATACGTACTCCACCAGATGTTGGGGCGGAAGACGCCAACTCGGCTATTGCAATCCCGATACACAGGATGAAAAATGAAGCGAAGGCCCACTAGACTTAATCAGAGACTTTGAAATTGCAACGAAAAGCATAACCCACGCCCCAGACCATCGACACAGCCCCTCCGCTGGACACCGAACTGGAAAGCACAGTCCTGCAGCAAAGCACAAGACGTAAGCGAGAGGAGATGCAACACGGATATGACGACGCACGCCAAAGAGGGGAGCACTCCGATGATGCTGAATGCAACTCCGAAAACCTGGCCGGAACTCTTTTGATCAATATACAGCGACTGATCCGTATGTCACTGACCTCGAGGGGTTTGAAGGCTCGTTTGAACTCCTGTTTATACCCCAGGCGTGCCAGTATTGCATCGTCCGACTCCTTCATTGAGCGAGTGATCGCCATGGGAAGCTTGAAGCGGGGCACATGTTCCAGAAGTTGAAACACCATTATATAATGGCTGTGTGGCTGTATTATCCTGATGAGGTACGCCGGGGATTACGCTAACGACCGTAGTGTAGCCGATCACGGGCTAAGAGGATGGGACACGAAGAAGTTGCCACAGTTGCATGATATGATACCAGACTAACCGTAGATATCGATCTCCAGATAAATATTTTTTATGTTGAAAATCTTTCCGCATGAGTGAGGAGAAGGTTAGAACCGGCCGTCAATATTTCTACGTGGGCATTAACATTGTACTCACATACTCTTCCAAAAGATATGTCGCAACTTTTTTTCGCCATGCTAATGCCGCCGGCTTACGACCGCTTGCAAAAAAGTTGCGTCCAAATGCCGCCATGTGGGGCTAAATAGGCTGTGGGCGTAGCGAAGACCCCGTCTACATGCGCATTGATACCACCACCACCTGCAGGTGCATAGCGACCTCCGGCGGAACAGAACATTTGCAAGGTGAGTTTAATGTGTTCGACATGCGGGAACGCATCAAGACCGCAGGCGGCGTGGGTATACTTACGGTTATGTAATTGTGGGCGGTCCTGTATCCACTCTGAATTCTGGTCCCGTCAGTGTAAGAGAAACTGTTTGTAGTATACTATCCGATGGAGTACTCGGATTTTGCCGGTGCAAACCGGCAACTAGACTTGGACCCAGTGACCAATTCGAACCCCACTGCCACGACCTCGTTGCAGAGCATACGTATACTCCTACCGAGAATATGACTGTCAATTACGTGCCTTAGATCGGTCGTAATGTTCTAGCACCGATATCAATATCAGGACCCGAGCAGTTTATACATGTTCGCTTCGGTTGATAGGTATCGCTGACAAGGACAGGGGGTTTCGAATTCGTAAGAAAAGTCGTTTCCAACTCGGAGGATACAACAACGTGAAGATAGTCCTATGAAATACATAAATATTCCTCGCTGACAAGATCTGTCTGACCAATAATATACAGTATGGGAAACAACGAACCCACGTTCATCTGCTTTGTGTGTGATATGGCTGGATAATAAGTATACGTTTTATGGTCGCGACCGCCCATATCACTCTAATACCACGGAGCTTTGGCATTACGATTGTTCCGTTATCAGTCATTAATCGTAACGGTTGCAGATAATAGAATCAGTGCGACGAGAAGGAGTCCGTGTACTCGACGAAGTTACAAACAAGAACCTCCAGTCAGACCTGGTAAAATATCCACACCTGAGCGCCAAGTGTTTTAGCACTACTCGATACTAGTATAGTCTGACTTGTGAGTTGATCCTATGGCAAATGTACAACACGCAAAGAAGGGAAGACAGCCTGTCGAAAGCGGAACCTTCATGCACCACACATTTCGATAAACGGTATCACTTCCCAGCTTTATCAACCACACGCTGCTAATCCGACCCATCGTAGTCAGTCGATGACCCCGTCTTCTCCACAGTAGTCGTCGGTCCCTGGAACCAATATGCACCTCCATACACTGGGAAATAATACCATGCGATCGAGAGCACCATCACCCCACCCAACACAACTGACGTGTAGTTCATCGTATCCGCCTGTGGCCCAGGGCTCGTCGGGAAACACAGGATAACAAGCATGAAGAGCATATAAACGACTGCGATGGCTGCGATTGGACCGCCCTGAAACAATGGTAATGAACACCAGATCGTGAGTGCTGTCCATCCTCTGTATGTACACGAATGGTGACACGGGCTTACCATTCTCCCGACCGAGAATGGTCCAGGCTTGAAGTTGTTCTGGAAGGCAAACCTTGCCACGATAGGTACGATATACGCCACATACGTCGCCGTTACCGCAATTGTGAATACAGCGCTGACTGCCGTTGGGCCTAATAGCGCCAAGAGACCTACGAAGAGCGCGAGTAAACTGTCAAACCAGACAGTATTGACCGGTGTGCCCGTGAACTTGTTCATCTTGTAGAGCAGGTTGGACAGCGGAAGTGCGCCGTCCCTGGCGAATGCAAATGACTGACGAGAGGCGACGAGGAGTTGGGAGGAGCCCATCATGTACCTTGTGGTAGCATTACGGTTGGACATACGATGAAGAAGTGGCCGGGTTACTTACTGGACTATGATTATGAATGACCACAAGACCAGTGTCCATGGCTGTCCAAACGAGCTCAGAAATATCTGGGCCAACGGTTGCCCCACGGAGCTGTCCAGTACACTGGAAAGATCAGGTCCCATGCAAAATGCCAGTATCACGTTGATGACTGATGTCGAGACGAGGTTTTCAGATGTTACATGCAGTTATCATTGGACTTACCCCATCCCAGTACACCTGCAATTGCAATGGCCCCAATCTTGTCGAAATTCGCAGTTGGTCCCCGTCAGACGAGAGCGAATGTTAGACGTACCATGCCCCAAGGCGCGGCAGTTGCAGCATTAGATGACTCCTCACTGATGTGTATTGTCGCATCGTAACCACCTTGGAAGCAATGTATAAGTGGATGAAATCATCAATTGCGAAGGAACTCACTAATGGTCCAATTAGGCGCCAGCAAACCGAGAACGAATGCAAATACGTCTGGCCATCCTGAAACTACAACACCATCAATACACGATAGTCTCGGAAAATCCAATCCAAGATTTACAATTAGTGAAGTTCCCGAAGACGTAAGAGAGAGGATTCTCGGACTCTCTGGGTGTTGCAATCGGGAGCGCGATTATGACTATGACACAGAGCCTGTTGTTCACATCCATACATCAGACTGTACTGCGCGGATGAGTACGTCGCACTCACAGGATGTTACATAGTATGTACACCCATGATAACCTCGCAAGCACCTTTGTCCCAAGACTACAGACAATGGCTTGGCTGAGAACGATGGCAGCGTAGATACCACTGACATGGGTTTGTTCACCTCGAGTGGAATTAAAGTGGTGAACACTCACTACAACTGACCGTTCGTCATTACCACCTGCCCATTCGAACCTATACTCACCGCGGCAGCAACCTGAGCAGCACATCCCCAGTCAATCGAAGCTGAGGAAATCATCGATGAAATTGGTCAGACGGAACGCAGTCTTACACACCCACTGAAGTGGCCGTGCCAATCGTACTCGCGTCTGGAGCCAGTTTCTAAATTACCGACTGAGACATAGACCGGAGTGGACTCACATCCAACGATCCAACACAATACATTGCGATACCGAGATGACGATAATGTGTATGTGAGGTAGTAGAGCTGCGAGGTATCATTTGGACCCATTGTAACAAAAGAAAATCTGAGCACGTACCCCGCCGGACGTTGGCGCCGAGGACGCCAGCTCTCCGAGTGCGATCCCGATGAACAGGATGAAAACCGACGCAAAGGCCCACTAAATGGGAGTCAGAGAAAAAAAATGTAGGTAATAAGATGTCACGTACGCCCCACACCATCGACACGGCTCCTCCATTCGACGCTGAACTTGAAAGCACAGAACTAGAAAGTGGTGTAAATCCGAAAGAAAGATGTGACTCTTGGATACTGAAACGCACGCTATTGATGGAAGCAGTCCAATGATACTGAATGCAACCCCAAAAACCTAGCAGAAACCCCCTCGGTAGGTGTGCAAGTATATATCCATAACCTGACTCACCTCGAGTGGTTTGAAAGCTCGCTTAAACTCCTGTTTGTATCCTAGACTCGCTAGTACGGCTTCATCCGATTCCTGAGCTACAAGAGTCGCTGCCATGATAAGCAAGCGGAATTTGTTCCTACACGCGTCGTAAATGCTATCGGCCCACTATATGGCACTGCTATTTGAAACCGAAGAGGGTATCACCTTGCTTGTGCAAGGTCATCCACACGTCGCTTCAACGTGTGCAAAACGTACACATAAATAAATTATGGAAAGCCGGACAACCGTGCTCATGTGACCACAAGATTTTTACCATGTTTGACCACCAATGCCAGCTGGCCGCAGAGGAGTTCCGATCGCAACCGCATCAAGAAACAAAGCCGTCGGGACAGGATTGGGTTCAAGACGAGGTTAGATCGAAAGCTGGCAAACTTCAACAGATCTAGCTAGATAATTAATCGGGGAGAAGATTGCTGGTTGTAACCGTTTGTCGTGTGCCAGTGCGATCCGCACATGACAGAAACTTAGTCGCAAGCTTGAAGTCCGAATCTCGCCGTATTCTAGTACCCGAGAACCGGAATATAAACCCCTCGCAAATCAAAGGCGCGACTCGGAGCGAATACGGGTTCCAGAACAAAGCCCTAGGTTGAATACGAAGTACCCAGGCGAATTTAATACCGCAGCAATAATTAATGGGGGAGAAAGATTGTAGGGATTGAATAGTGCGAGTAAGTAATGTCAGTGCTCAAGAGAGAAGATAATAGTGACTCCCAATGTCATAACAGAGGGTGAGGTTTCTGTCGTTGACATTTATGCCTCCATGTCGTCCTCGACGCTGACACGGCGGTAGCCACCAGCCCGTGTTTTGCGAATGAAACGGCGCAGCAATGTCAATCGGGTGCCTCCACAAGCATATACAGCACAAGGCACAGTGAGCATGAACAGGATAATGCCAGCGTACGTCAGGAACAACGACGACCTAGAGATTCCTTTGTTTACCCCGGATGGATAAGTAGTTGCAGTGGCCGTCGGGGATGGGGTAATTTCGGTCAAGGGCGCATCAGTAAGAGTTGGATGATCTTCAAGATCCTGTTGGATAAACAACACATATTTTATTATTGACATGGCCCTAAAATACGGGTGGCCGAACTATAGCTCAGCGTGGAGTGGTACCTGGTTTCCTTCTTCATCAGTAACAGGCAGCTGCGGGAAGCTCGTCAGTAACTGGTAACATTTCTGGTTACTTTACTGTACCTCTCCGGAATCATATATGACAACGTCCTCCAACGGCCGATCATTAGGGCCCTTAGAAACATCCTCTGA
The DNA here is from genome assembly GCA_038090095.1 of Zangia roseola. Lineage (NCBI taxonomy): Eukaryota > Fungi > Basidiomycota > Agaricomycetes > Boletales > Boletaceae > Zangia > Zangia roseola. Next base: position 26,020 of record JBBPMD010000003.1, read on the forward strand.
GTGGTAGATGAGTGCGACAGGTGGCATAACAGTGCCAATGAGCTCACCGATCGCGTAGATAATATCCATTCCTTCTAGGACCTTGCCGAAGACAACCTACAGACAAATTGTTAGTAGCCGCGGCTAAGACAAGGATATTGAGTCCTACATGTTTACCGTCCAGCCAGCTGGTGACAACCGTGCAAATGAACTAAATGATAGTCAGGTCTATAACCAATCTCAAAGTCGCGAGCCTTACGAATTGGGAACCTAAACACAGGAAACACAGTCCGAATTAGACCTAGCCTTGCAGAAATGTCTCTGAAAGAACATACCGTTTGTATCCTTGCCCGAGTTAGCCATAGAAAGCGTTCCAGGACCAGTATGCGTGAGTTTGCTAACAATCCATTTAGCCGAGAAAAGAAGCAAATACTCATAGCTCACAAATTTTCATCCTTGAACTTGTCACCGTAGATAGACTAGCCCAAAGAAATAAGACTGATGTCATGGGATAACTCAAAGGTGCCGACCTTGCCGCCAGTACCATCACCGCGAGCTGCGTGTCAGGCATATTCAGATACGAGCACTTTTTATACGAGATCCCAACATACTGAAGTCACCACCTTGGATCCTAGCGAGAAGAAACACGTGTTACAAGACCGCAGGTGATCAACCGAAGACAAACGTACATGAAGTTCTTAATGACACGGTGGAACTTGGAGCCTTTGTAACCATAACCGAGCTCGTCACCGTTTTTGTCTACTCCAGTTGCCAAAGCGCGGAAGTTCTCAGCAGTCTTGGGGACAGTCTACGCAACGAGACCGAGTCAGACTCCCGAAGGGCCACGTAAAAAAAAGAACGTACGCCACCGTACAGACCCATCACGACTTGAGATATCTTTGAGCCTCTCAATGCTTCCTAATATTCTCGCAAGACGCTTACCTCGTCCCATTTCCTTGTCGCCATGCTTGATGTCGAAGTACACTTTGTTGGTGATCCTTGGTCCTTTCGCAGCATCTGCAGACTGCGCGCAAAAGAATGCGGCAATGGAAACTACGATAAACACGAGAGAGATACGACCAAACATGCTGGGCAAAGTCAGTGGTACGAGTTACTTGTCAAGTGAGAAATGCAGACGTGGCTCAAATGTATGCAACACAGGTGTGAACCAACTGCCTTTTCGGTTAGGCTACACTTATGTCAACCTTTGTGTAGTCAAGTACTACTAGAGGCTATCGACAAGATATGGATGATGGTCTCGTCCTGAACATCGCTACGGACGCTCTGGTAACAGCAAAACATACCTCGAGCAAAAAATCTGGCCGATGGACTGACCGGTGAGCATCATATGGCCATGCACGAAGACATCCTACTAAGAGTTCGTCAGGTTAAAGACCAAACGAGCGCAAAAGCGGAAGTCCAGGGGGTCTGCGCATCAGGAATCTCAATCTACAGCTCCAGATGCTTCAGACGAAAACACCGATACAGATGAGGACTTTCCTCGGCCAGCAAAGCGATCCCGACTCGTCAAACAGGTAGATCGAGGCGCCGTGTCCGCAGGTGACCGGCTTTCTGGCCCGTCCAAGCCTCCAACACAAATCATATCATCCTTATTCTCGTACAACCCCAAAGTCGACGCCCCAGAACGCAAATCTGTTTCGAAACCTTCCCAGCCGAGTAATGCACCACTCTCGTCCTCCTCTGGGTTTTCGGAACTCGGACTCCATCCACTCTTGGTTGCACATTTGGCGTCCAAAATGGGGGTAACAAACCCTACGTCTATCCAACGAACCACCCTTCCCGTGTTTACTAGCCCCGTGTCAGACATGTCAGAACGAGACGTCTTCATACAATCTCAGACGGGATCCGGGAAGACCCTTTCATTCCTCCTCCCTATCATTCACGATCTTCTCCCCTTGAGCACCCACTCCTATATCGACCGCTCTATAGGTACCCTTGCTGTGATCATTGCTCCCACTCGCGAACTTGCGAAACAAATCTCAGACGTTCTCGAGTCCCTCCTCAAACTTAAACTCCGACCCGATGGTGAAGCGGACGAGGACGAGTCGTCAACGCGATATACCCGCTGGCTCGTCTCGGGATTACTCTCTGGTGGGGCCACTCGGACCCACGAAAAAGCGCGCTTGAGGAAAGGTATTCCGATACTTGTATCGACACCAGGACGTTTGCTTGATCATTTGCAAAATACATCTTCGTTTAATGTCGGGAAATGCAGATGGCTGGTACTCGATGAAGCGGATCGGTTGATGGAGCTTGGCTTTGAGGAGACGATCAAGGGTATCATTCAGGGGCTCGATGGCCGCCGTAGGTTGGCTTTCCAGGCTGTCAAGGAGGAAAAAAGCTCGGAAGTTGGCGGCTGGGATTGGGAGCGGAAAAGACGGACCGTACTTTGTTCTGCAACAATACGGGAGGACGTCCAGAAGCTGGCCGGAACGACGCTAGTGAATCCTATCATGATCAAAGCGTTCGACACTGAGAAAGAGGATCCCTCGCGCACACAGTCCAACGTTCCTCTGGCTTCTTCATCTGAAAATTTCACTCCACCCGCTCAGCTTTCCCAGAAGTACATCATTGTACCTCTTAAACTGCGGCTCGTCGCTCTCGTCGCCCTCCTACGTTCCATCCTGGCACAAAATCAAGCAAAAAAAGGCACAAAAATCATCGTCTTCCTTAGCTGCACAGATTCCGTCGATTTTCACTGGCGACTGCTGGGCAGCTCGAAAATGGGAGACGGTGGATCCGGATCAGCAGACTCTGACACGGATGGTGAAAAGTTCGACGGTAGTGAACTCGCCTCGAACAACGAGAAAGACGAACAAGTTTCGGGTCAATCACCCCTTCTCCCAGACACCCACATTTATCGACTCCATGGCTCTCTCCCTACGCCACTTCGTCTGGCATCCCTACGTGGCTTCTCATCTACAACGTCCGGCAAGGGCAAACAACCTTCTACGAACTCCTCTGTTCTCCTTTGTACGTCTGTCGCATCTCGTGGTCTTGATTTGCCGCTTGTGCGGGCTGTCGTCCAGTACGACTTACCCACCGAAGGCGGTGCGACTGAGTATGTACATCGAGTTGGGCGCACTGCGCGTGCTGGGAAAGGCGGAGAGGCGTGGAGCATGGTCGCGCCAAGCGAATCGGAATGGGTTAAGTGGGTAGAGGGAAAGATGAAGGGAGATCCAACCAACCAATCGGACAAGGATATTAAGACAAACGTCTCACTCGGAGGGGCAAGCGTCGAGAGCGTGCTGATCAAGGGTTTCGGAGGGAAGGGTTCCGAGTACGAAGCTCGCGCGACCGACGTGCAGCTCTCGTTTGAACGGTGGGTTTTGCAAAGAAAAGAAGTGAGTATCCTTTTTTCTTCTGTCTGAGGGCCTTGCCTCATGTGATCCGTCGAGCACTCGGAACTGGCGCGAAAAGCCTTCTTATCACACATGAGGGCCTATTCGACGCATCCGACAGATGAAAAACATATGTTCCATGTCCGCAACCTGCACATTGGACATTTAGCAAAAGCCTTTGGGCTTCGAGACGCACCGACCACCATCACTGACGGTGGCAAGAAAGGCAAATCTATCAAGGTCGCCAAATCCAAGCCACCAAAGTCCGCTCGTACGGTCAGCAGTCAGCGACCACGCGATTTCGACATATCTGAACGTACGGGCGACGCAGAAAGACGAATGACGGAGGTCGTCCGTTCGCAGGGTCGGATGTTGAAGAAAGGCGGGAAAATGATGAGTAGCGGGACGGGTGAATTCCAGATTGCATCTGGTGCCTCTCTAGAGAAGCTTGTACACGGACGTCGACCATAGTCGTCTGTCACTTGGGCTTGACAACGAAATGACGAAAGTATGCAGGTCGGAGACCAGGCCTTACACCATGAACTATGCCTTCGACAAGGTAACACTGGCAGCTTTCCTATCGCTCATGGGAATGTCCTCCGACGCTCAACACGTCTTAGAGAGCGTGCTCAACAGGCAATTCAAGCGAGATCACGAGAACAATAATGTGCAAGACATATGAGCCCACACTTGGAGATGAGGTGCGAGATAACTTGGTTACGTCTTCTGCTCCAACTCGTGCTATGAATCATCCCAATATGATCATCTTCCACTCCCTGTTTTTTACCTTGACCCAGTCCGCTTCCTGAACTTCCGATTTCCCTACTCGGTACGCCACGCTATCTTTAAACTCGACAGCCAAAAGGATCAACGTATTTCGGCCACCCGTTGCGATGACGATGAAGTCTTGATCCACAACTTTGGAATCATAAAGAGAGTCCGGCCTCGGTTGGAAATTGGCGGGAGGGAATAGTGTGTACGTTACTTGACCCGGTCCATCCATCCTCTGACTTCGAATGGCTTTCACTCTCGCGAAACTGGTCCAGAAGCGCAAGTGGCCGATACGAGAAACGGCGGTAGATCGTTCCAGGTATTGGGTGTCCTGCTTCCACGTTCCATGACCGCGATTGCTTGAACCATCCTCCCACGAGCGTTCGTTGATCATAACCAACTGATAATTGTCGTCCACGACCTCGAATCGGATCACGGGGCGTACATGTGTGCTATCTCCAGCAGCAAGGTATGGAAGGGGCGGAACGGACAAAAGGGGTGGCTTCTCTTTTGACCAGGCCGCCCAGCTCCAAGAAGGGATTGGTACATGTTCCTCGGATTCGTCCTCCCGCAAGATGGTAACTTCAACGTCGTTTCGTACGGTGTGACCGGTGAAAGACCATGTGATCGCGAATGAAAAAAGAGATTCCGGAAGGCCCCAGATGAATTTGTCGTTCTGAAGCGCCGAAAGAATTTCGGCGACCCCACTAAACGCGTTTATGAGATCCGTCTGACGAGTCAACTGCCGCAGTCGGTATTTCGACAGTAGGTCGTCGTAGAGTTGGGAATAGTCAAAGGGGGGCAGAGTTTCCCAAGATAACGTGTCAGCGGCATATTGTTGGGGGAAAGGCATGTGAAGGCGATCAATGTCCACGACTTGTTCTAGGGCGCGCTCTTCTGAATGCGACGCCAAACGACAACTCCAGTAAACTTGGTTCTCCGAGAACACCAATACCCTGCTAGACAGGGCTCGTTCCTGGAACGTCCACCCCCGCTGCGCCCATACTGTATTCTCAATTCTACTTGGTGTCTTGGCAACGTCAATGACTGTCAGGAGCTCGTAATCACCAACCTTCAAGACTTTCTGCACGTCTTTGCGAAGTCTCTGGCCGACACCCTTAAGACCACTGTTGGCATGATCGCCCGTGGCGGCGATCAAGGTGAAGAGGGCTTTCGAATATATTGTTCCCATACGCTTGATCTCTGGTCCTGATATCTTCATATCGTCTTGAGTGATGCAAATGGAGTCTACCCATAAGTAGCGCTCTTCAATCCCGCGCACTAGGGCAATGGCATCTCGGATCGTGGCAGTAATAGGAAAGTTGTCTAGAGAGCCCCGCGTTCGAAGAGCTTCAGTATTCTCCTTGAGGTGCAGGAACACCTTTGCCTGGCCCCAGACGTAGCTTAGAGCAACGTAACGACATTGCGAAGGAGTTTCGACTATGCATGATTCCTTCACATCGATGACGAACGTCGGGTAGCTTGGTTCCTGAACATTTTCCTCCACAAGTTCCCTACCCTCTTCGTCTAAATGTTCTAAGAAAGACACGCAACCCTTCCCGTGCTTATGTTCGCACTCGTCAAGCCACACCTGTATGAGCTTTGCGTCTACCTGAGGGCCAACGTATCTGCCACCAATTGTGTCGAAGAATTCCTGTTCCGTCTGTGGGGACACTATGGCTCCCCCTTTGCAGTGGGATCTAGCCTTGACCTTGTGGGATCGACAGATGAGCATCGACTTGACGATAACACAGCTGTCGCTGACCTGGAGATTCATTATGTAGTGAGAATCACGTTTATCTCTCTTTTCGAGGTCCCAAGGGAGGGAGGGTCCACGGAATTGATTTGCCTCGGACGTATCGAAGATGACGGAAGTCTGTGTAAGGTGGAAATGTGTAACACTAGGATCTTGCGCTTGGACGTCTGCTGGCAACTCGAGGGTAGCAAATTGAGCGCTTTCCCTTATAGAACATTCGCCACTCAGATCTGAGGGCTCATTATCCAGGCAGTCTGCGACGAGACTGCAAATATCGCAAGCCGAGCGTCGGTTCTTGATTTCGGCTATGGATCCGAGAGCGAGGAACTTTGCGAACGCACCCTTGAGAGGTGGTGTTGAACAGGGTAACGGGTTACTGCAAGGTATGATGGGATGTGTCAAGTGCTGTACATCCAACCTTGAGCATGCTTCGCAAAGCGTTAGAGCCCAGTCCGAGGTTGGCATGATAGTTTGGCCGATGGAGGGTAGATCAATCGATGGCCCGATAACACAATCGATGCGGCGATTCGCGCGCCGTCGAATCTTTGAATTGGACCCTGCAGGGGCTGACACCAGGAATGTTTGGTAAATGCATCCCTTCTAGAAAGCTGGATGGAACACCCTGTCAACGCCTCCGGGCAGCTTCCGGCCCCCTCTGGTACTCTAAGTGAGCACCCTCTTTGTGGAAAAACCTACTCATAGGTGCGGAAGCGTACATATCTTCCAGGCCAACGTGGGCGCCACTGGTGCGGCCTTGAGGTCGCGAGAAGGTGAGCGTCAGTGACAGCAAACATTCCCGCTTCGGTTTGAAAAGTGTACTGGCCATAATATTAATTATCGATGTATCTGTCGATATGATATGCCGATGTGAACCTAATTTCTCTAACTTGTATCCACACGACGTCGAAATCGTTTCTCGAGTCCCACAGTGGTTCAGGTGAGTGTTATTGCCCACTGCAGTCGTCGTCTGCGTCTGAAAAAACGGCAGTTTGATGGTGGTACTGTGTATCTGACTGTCAGCGGAAGAGTTCCGAGTCGCCACTGTGTTGGAACTCACGGGAAGATCTGACTGCGTCAGTGATGGTAATCAATAAAGGTCTTAGTGCACTGAGCCAAATGGCATTATCCTCGCTGCGACCACGGAATCGAGATACAAATTTTACAGCGGTCAGAAAGAGCGCTATAATTATTAGCCTTAGGTACTAATTAGTAGCCTCCAAGTTGACGTAAAAGTGCTCGAGTCTGATTACCATGTTTGGAAACTTGAAACTCACCATCGAGTGCACCAACCATCACGCTGCTCGTACACGGCCGAAGATGACCTCGTTGAACTACGTCGACCCTCCAAACAGCAATCTCGTGCGGTTCTATCATTGTAATTATTGCTAGTCTGCTGATTCGCATCTAGATTTGTTGTATTTGCCAGTGAGTGCAACCTGCATGCGTCGAAGTCACACCATCTCAGATTCACCACGAACGTCGACTCAGCGCTCCGTTTACGAACCCAATAACCACCAGGTCATGTATGCACACGTTCTGTCACGAATGCGTGCTAGAAGCAGTCAGACATTCTCCGCATTGTCCGATTGATCGCTCTGCCCTTTCAATGGAGGATCTCGCCCCGGCGAATCCCATTGTGAAGCATGTCCGTCTTGTCGTCTTCTATTTCTTCACAGCCTTGACCCCTTCTGACTAATGCGCGTGTCTAGCTCGTGGACGAACTCATTGTGGAATGTCCAATGCGGATGTCCGGTTGTCCGCACACATGTCAACGGCAGCTTTTAGAATCTCACATGAAGGATGCGTGTCAATACGTCACGGTTCCATGCTCTGAAGAGGGCTGTGACCAGATGATCTTGATGAAGGATCGCGGGAAGCATGCAGATATCTGCGTTCACCGTTCGATCGAATGCGATGGTTGTGGCATCTTTGTCAAGTATTCCGATTTGACCGTGGGTCGTGTTCCCTTTCTTTCGTCCCGGTCGCTAGAGCGTATTTTTGGCAAGTTAGGATCATTATTCGGAATGTTCCTCCACGCACGCGACTTGCCCCCATTGCTCCTCTGAGTTTCTCCGGTCCAAGGTGCAGGACCACGTTGTCACGTGTCCCAAAGTCGTCGTTTCTTGCCCGCATGTTGGAAATGGTTGTTCCTGGACTGGAACGCGTCAAGAGTTATCAGATCTTCACATTCCTTCATGCCCGTACGAATCGATCAAGGGCTTCTTTGCCATACACGGCGCCCGGGCATCAACCCTTTCCGCGGAGAACACTGCCCTTAAGCAAAGGGTTGAGGCTCTGGAAGGGATAGTGCATCTCATGCAACGCGAGGTGCAGTCATTCAAATGCATTCTAGGGCCTTGGCATCGTCCCGAGGTCCAGAGTACAAGTCGTGGAGATGCTCGTCATGTACCCGTTTCGGATGACAGTAATTTCGCAGGACCGTCACTCTCAAGAAGCACTGGCCAGCGTACACAGGCACCCACTGCACACGACCCATTTGAAACCATAGAAGCAGAGCTAGACGCCGTCGCCTCGTTTTTTCCCCCGGCCGATGTCATTTATGATAATCACGGTCATACACATGCCCGTACTCCAAGTGGTTTACTGGACATTCAGTCGCACCCTGGGCAACGCTCGTTACCACTCGCGCCTGTTGCCCCCCTGAACCTGAGCACGTCCCTCGAGGGATCCCTCAATGGCCTTCGCGACTCTATCACTGGGGTGGCTGCGTCCGTTGATTCCTTGGCACGACGTAATGACATCGCACTTACCAACGAGAACATGCGTATCAACGAGGAACTCGGCTCACTAAAATATGCAGTGCACGGGATCCGTCTCCAGGTATGTGTCTGCTCCACCACCAACGTTTTTAGAATATATCCTTTCATTCGCTATACGGATTTCTCCGACATTCATATTATATTTTGCACGGTGGAATCGGCTTACGTTCGCTTATCTCGGTCTTATCGTGACCGTTCCCGAACAGGTGCATCGTCTGATGATGGACAGGAACGTTCAAGTCACGGGACGCCCCGGTGAACTGAGTTCATCATCAACCTTACCCGTACCCGTACCCGCGCCTGCACCACCTGTTCAGCCCGTTTTCCACCCACCAATCATGACACCGCCGTTTCCTGGACCGCCTGGGACAAAGCTCTAATTCCTCAGGACCAGATAGGTCCGGCACGGCTGTCCGAGTTCGCCCTGTGATATCGTCACGTACATAATAATGAGCGCGACAACCACACCCGTTATACTAAATCGCGGGAAGCCTTGCCGTTCCGAAATCCGGTGACCTTTTGGATCGCCAAAAAAAGGTCCCATCGGGGAGTGGGTCATCTCTTTCCCCCTTTTCTAATCGCAGACGAGCGCGTTTACTCAACCGCCCACAGAATTCAAATTCGTCGCCGCTGGTCGTCGTCTCTTTTATTTTCCCATGTCACTCGCTGTATTTGGAGGGTGGGATCCATTTTTGACATGGGTCGTGCGCTCGCGTTATGTATAGATCTGGTCCCGTAACGGGGGATCTCAATTCAATCGTTTGTTTATCTCTCACTGACGTGAACGGACCGTGGGGTATGGGAAGTTTCCTTCGCCCCCGCTCAGTCATCCTTTCATATGTTCGGCACGGGTTGGCCGTTCTCTAGGGGTATACGTACGCTGCATGACTGAGCATGGGCTCTAGACCAGGGGATGACAAGCCTCGAGGCCAACACACAAGGCGCTCGAGACAATGTGTCTTTGCCACCGAATCGATGGAAGACAAGAGCTCAGATAAGACAGTGACATGACGCTGCGCTGTCACTCAGGCCCGGGTGGCGCACACCGCGTTGTGAACATCTGCCAAGTCTTTTCTGCTCATTGAATGTGACACTTTTTTTTTTTTCTCTCTCTGAAAAAAAAAAACGTTTTGCGTGTAACGCCGTGACGCGGGATGCCCGACGGGAGCGGCCCGGTTACGTATATCCGGGTGCATTGGGTCTGACGCTGCCGGAGGATCCACGGTGACGAGACCCGCGTTACCGAGAGACGTTGAGAACGCGCACCCGAGTCTGCCCCTGGCCCCCGCGGTGCGGCGACTTCAACGCGAGCCCGCTCACCAACTGGGGACAAGCGGACCCCAGAAAGCCGGCACATCGACAACCGACGCGGATCCGACCTGGAAGCACACCCCCCCCCCCCCAAAAAAAAAAAAAAGTTTTACCGGTCAACATCCCATGACGAGAGATCAATCCTCTGGGGGGGATAGACTGGGTGTTTTGGCAACCAACTCTTGTCCTATCAGTGATTTGACTTGGATCCTGCTGCGGTCGACGGGGGCGGTGCGATCGGGATCGTTGCGCGTCATATCGTCGATGGAGACCTAAGCGGGCACCGCTCCTGTCGCCTTGTCCGACAGGACCCGGTGTCTTAGTTCCATCTCGTATTTCATACGAGCCCTCGATCACCGCCGAGGCGGGGAGCGAATTGGCAACCGACGCTAAAAGCCCCTGAGGCGGGGATTTCATTTTTCGTTGTTCGTTGTCTGTGTTGTGACACCGCCCGTAGTCCCCTCGATACTATGTTCAAGTCCGGCTGACAGAAAGGTCTCAGAGACACCGGAAAACATTGTAACCGATTCAATGCATTATGCTGGGTACACATTAAGACAATAACTTCTGCGGAATAAGTAAACCAGCACGATGAGGAAAGATGGGAGAGAAAACGAGCGACGATCAAAAGACGGGACGAGGAGAAAACAAAACAAAAACGAAGGTGGACAAGCTCTGGTTCACGAATATGACGGATAAACAGAGGCGAGGATAGAGATAAGGAAAAGGAACGGATCAGCGAGAACCGACAGCACTGAATAGCTAGTCTCGATAGGTAAATAGCAGAGAGTTTAAACAATCATAATGCAAGCACATCCAAAGGAAGGCTGTTGGACCATTTTCAGCACAAATCGGAGCAGAGGGCAAATAGTACAGAGATTGGAATGTCAACGAAAAGAATATTGACCAAGAAGACGACAAGATTAAGATGAAAGATGAGGATAAAGAAACAAGAGACGAGGAATATCCACCAAACAAGTTGCCCGAAGGAGGCGACATAGGTCGCCATAAATAAGCGAAAACCCCCGGACACGACCAGATGAACAGATTTTTGATTTTGGCCAACCTCTCCGAGCTACGTCAAAGGCGCGAATGGTTCTTGGCCATGACCAGCGGCATACGTATACTCGTTCGTCGACGGGGGGTACCTCGATGCGCTGGCTTGCGGTATACCCATGGTATTTGGTGTTCCTCGGAAAGTCTCTTGAGGCGAATATTGCAACGGGTTTGATTGGTACGAGGGATCCGCTTGCAACGGTCCGACCGCAGAAAGCGAAAAACCAGACGTGGGTAGGAAACCGGATCCTTGCGAATAGTGCTGCTGTTGCATCGACGGACCAGGAGGTGTCCCAGCCTCGGAAACCCCCGCCGAATAAGGCCCTTGGGGCTCTAACGGGTTCTGAACGTAAATGTTCGAGAGCGGTTCTTGTATTTGAATACTTGCGCGGCGCGTGGCCACGATTTCTTCGTTTTCTGGGACCTGCGAGAGCTGACGTGTGCACGGATGAGTTGTCAACTCGGACACACGGGTACAAAATCGCCTACAGAGCTATAGTCAAACATGCCATCGCTCCGCAATGCAGACGGGACAGATTCCTTGACTGATCGCACGTGCGAGGTCGTCCCAGGAGACGCCGTGGACGCAGGCGAAACATATCCTCCGAGCACGTCGGGAGAATGTTCTTGTCGGGCAAGTTTGTCCCGGTAAGCGAGGGCGGCCGCATTCAACTGCGCCTCATTGAGAGAGCCCTGACTTGATCGACCAGTCATGTTAAGCCCCGACAGCCGCATTTCAAGATAGTTCCCAGACGCACTAGGACCGTTTGTACGTTAGGTGTTACCGCCAAAAAGGATCACGCCACAGGGCTCACCAAGATGCTCGCCTGGTCGGTAGATCGTATCCCATGTGATCGACTGCCACGCAACTACTCACATCAGAGTAGATGGCGCTCGAGTCACTGCCAGATACACTAGCGACAGATCCAAATCGTGACAAGCCGCTGTAACTGCCCGAATCCTCCGTGTCCTGGTCAGGCTCACGAGACCGAGGGAACGACCACCGATGCAGCTGTGTAATTTCGGGCGATTGGGATTGGAAAGGCACAGAGGGTGACTCAACGTCCCCTGGCGTGGGCGATGGGTTGGAGGGTAACGTTGACGAAGGATTACCAAATTGGAAGTCTGGGGTTGGAAGAGGACCTGGAATGGGGGGGGACAGCGTTCGGGACGTAATGGCATAGTGACGGTTGTCAGAGAACCTCCGTAATGGGGCTGGATGAGGTTGGAGAGGGCCTGTTTCGGGGACAGGTGGGAACGGCGTTCGTACAGGGGCAAAGACCTGAGGTTCTGATGCACGATGGGACAGCGTCGGCCGCGGATGCGGATAAGTATGCCCATTTGTTCGGAGAGGTCCCACGCCGGGCACCATGCCAGATGAACGCGCGAGGTTGGCTGGTACCGAACCCGCGGGGGAAAGCGGGGACTTGGGTAAGAAGAGCGCTTCGTTCTTCTCCTTGGCGATCCGAGCGAATGGATGATGCATTAGCCGGAAAACGTTGACATCCATGGATTTACGTCGGTCAGGATAGTGCGCAGGCGGTTGTAACTCGTTTGGACCCGTTGGGGGCTGGGAAGGCATGACAGCCGGGAGAGAGCCACGTCTGGAGCTGAAGAGGTCCTGATTCTGGCCAGAGGGATCCAGGAAAAGGGGTGGCCGGAGGTGAGGTGGGATGTCGACAGGTGTGCCTGAGGAGGGCGGCCATGCTGTTGACGGTGACAGCGGAATCATAGGCGGGGAGCAAGAGAGCTTGAGAACGGGACTGGCAGAGGACTCGGACTCGGAAGGCGCTGAGATGGCGTGGTCTGTTTGATGTGGCGGTTTCTGAGTCGAGGCGGAGGAATGGGAGTTGTTTGGGGAGGCGTCTCGGGAGGACGGGGACTTGTGTGCGGAGGGGGAGGCATCCTTGTCTTGGTCGACGGCGGTAGAGACGCGTTTACGAAGGGCTTTTTCTTTGGCGCGCCTGTGAGCTGTGGCGTGAGCGGTGCACGGACGGTCAACGGACGAAAAAATACCTGTTCTGGAACCACACCTGTGGACGGGCGCGACGGAGTGGGTGAGCACGCGTCGTGGGGGAAAGCGGGAGAAGGGAGATACCTGGACGGCACGGGGAGACATCTCGAGCTCGGCTGCGAGTTTTTTTCGGAGGACGGCATTTGGTTTTGTGTCTTTGCGGAAGACGTCTTCGAGGACTTTGAGCTGGTGTCTTGAGGTGCGCTTGCGATGTTTTACTTCGTTGGGAATGTAAGGAAAGAAAGTCCTGAAATCGACAGAGGTGGGGTCGACTCCGGGGGGCATCAAGGAAGGAATGCAAGTACTGGGATACCTTGGATGGGGGTCCATGGTTGAGGTGGGTGGGAGTGAGTGTGAGACGGAAAGGAGGGGCGGCTTGGCAGAGATGGCAGGGCCTATCCCAGGGTCCAACTTATACCAACTAGTATAGTAGCAGAAGGATGTGTAGTCCATTCACACAATACCCTGAAATGATCTTGGCACCCGAAGTCGATCATTGCACCCCTCATCCTGGTACACATGGACGACTTCGATCTCCATCCCATCACGGGCCCCTTCAGATCTGAATCCAGCGTGACGGCGAATCACCTCGGCTGTACACTTTATTCATGGATTCAGCCATCATCCCTTGATGCAGCCTTCCCTTCTTCGGCTGATCACCAACTTGACATCCTTGCCTTCTTCGCCCCTTCCCGCGACGTCAACACCGTGCCTCGCGCCCTCTACTACACTCGGTCAGCAGCCCATCTCGCCATCACAGCTCCCCAAAATAGCAAGCTTCTTTGCTAATAATATTCACTATCCATGTAACAAATTTCAATCAGGTAGAAAACTATGCAACGAGACAATAGAAAAGAAAACGGGCTCGGCAGTATGTAATAGAAGTGCGCTCATGTACTGTGTATGATAGTGTAGATGCCGATGCGATCGCTGTGCGTAATGTCATGTGAGGAATGTAAAAAGGTAGCCAGTCGCAGAATCTTAAGCAAAAAGATATCATCCCTAGAATAAAATGTTGTACGCCAAGAAAATACAGTCGCCCGTTCCGCAGTATCCAAGTTCAGGATGTATTCGTCTTCGGATCTTGGTGGCGAATAGACCCTGTGGTGGGAGATAACTGCGCCGTCAACGTCATGGGCTGAGGTCCATCGCAACATCGTCGTCATACTGCGGCTCTCTGGCCCGGCGGCCGAGCATCTCCTCTAGAAAACGATCAGGGACGCCTGCCAAGGGTGACGCCGTGAACGGTGAGGATCCTGTCGCCCTGGCATCAGCGCGCATCCGTTCCATCCCCAGACGTACCCTGCGTACGACAGGGTGGGAATCCACCCTCTGGATGTCAACGCGCTCGGATGGGTCGGTCCTCATCATGCTCTTTATCAGGTCAAACAGCTCCGGGCTGCCGCCTAGGTCCACTTGGCTGAAATCTTGCTGTCTTAGGCGATGCCACCCTGTTCCTCTACAAATGGCAACTCTTAGCTCACCGGACTCTTGCTCAGATCAGACACCTTTACTCACTGATCAGGTACCACAATGTTTGTTGCTGTTTCTAACAGCGTCATGCCGAGACTAGAGAATAAAGCTATAGTGATTCAAGGACAGCCATTGTTTGGGCAAACATACCTGAAGATGTCGGCAGCCTTCCCGTATGTTCCTTGTAAAACTTCCGGAGCCAAGTATAACTTGTCGCCCTCGCGCTCAAACCCGCCCAGCGAAACACCGAGTGGGCTTCCACCCCTCGCCCGTGGCCACAGCGACGCCATTCCAAAGTCACCAATCTTGAATCGACCCTCTTGGGTCAAAAAAATGTTTGCTGGCTTCAAGTCCAGATGGATGACACCTGACTCATGAATGAACCGGAGACCCTGCAACAAAAAGTCACGTTGAGTAATGTGTCTCTTCAATCTAAACCCTATCTGGCGGTCCAACAAATTTTTTTGACATGTCCCACTTACATTACTCAAGTCCGCAAATACTTTCCAAACTCTGGCTTCATCCAGTCGGGGAAATACTTTTCCATACTCCCACAGGAAGTGTGCAAAGTTTCCCAGCTCACAGAGCTCGGTGCGAATAAACAACGAATCATCCTCTTCCCAGCTATCGATATAGGCGAGCACATTGGGATGACAACCGCCTTCGGTGGCCGCCGCTCGCGACAGGTGTTGCAAGACGCCAACCTCCTCACGGAGACGCAACCTGCGAGGGCAAGAATAAGTCGTGCGGACATTAAACATACAAATGAAGATCAATACCGGTGCCGGGGTCCTTCGAACGGCTTTGACCGTTTGACAGCCCATACGTGGTCTGCAGACCCATTCTTGGATCGAACCTTGAGGACTTTTCCGAATTCGCCGCTGCCAATTTGATCGATCTCCACAAATTCTTTGTCAAAGTGACCCAGCTTGTCGTTCGCCGCGGGTTTCGCATGTTGGAGCGGCGAGAGAGGGAGCCGCTGTGACGTCGAACCAAGCACCTGCCGTCGTCGTGCGAGTGTCGGTGAATTCGATGACATCACAGAACTATTTGATGAGGATCGAGAACCGGACTTTTCCAAAGGTTGAGCCGTCGCAGCAGGGGATATATGCGTCGGAACGCGAGGATGCATGGGCCAACCTAGTGGTTGTGCGTGAGACCCCGATCAGTATGTCACGTAGAGCCAGACAACAATACCTTGGCTACGCCGAGTTGGAGTCACAACGGAGGTTTCGCTTCCGCTTGAAAATGCTCCGCTGCTGCTTCGCCGCATTAACCAACGTGTCCGCTCGAGGGGCCCGGCAGGCCCACATGACGCAGGTGGGCGTCCGAGGCCAAGGCCCTCGTATTTGCTCATTTCTTTCCTCGCACTCGGGCTGTTCTCCTCGTCCTCGTCCTCGTCAGATCCCTGTAGGTCAACACTCTTCTTGGCGCCGAGTGAAGGGAATGCTGCGGGAAGGCTTTTGCGGGGGCCGTTCTTCATTTTACTCCCGGGCGCCGCTCCGAGATCCAGCTCTCCAAAGTTAAAACCAACCTTGCTAGCCACAGCGCTTTGCCATGGTCTGTTTCCTCCGAAATGCGCGTTTTTGAGCTTCTTGACCGGGGTGCCAGGTGGCTTCCTCGATTCTTCGGCCGAGGGTTTACCGCCCGCTGCAAGCGTCCGAAGAATGAATGCGTCGACGCCCACGCCGTCATCATTGGTTCGGAAATCGTCTTCTGAACCAGTAATAACAAATGGCGCTGGCCAGCCAGAATTAGAATCGGGTATACAGCCTGGTGTGATCAAGTCGTCCCCAATATCCGAATTCAGAGAAGAAGCAGACGTCGAGGTTTGTGGCACCGCCGAGAGGGACATGTGTGATGTATCCTCGTCGTCACTGAATGCAACGCCGGAATCACGAGGCTTGTATTTTAATGGGAGCATATCCTTCTTTCCCTTCTGTGACCTGGGGGATGGCGTGCCCTCGTTCACGTGGAGCGCAAATGACATTTGCGGTGGGTCACACGGCTCAAAAAACATGTCGTCTTCGTCGTCCATAGAGTCATGATTCCCATGAGGCAACGATACTGGAGATGAATCCGGGGATGGTATGTTGAGAGTGGATCGCCATGGAAGGGTAGCTATTGTCTCGCCACCTGGGCCTGCATAGCTGTGCCTATTGGCCACCGACGTGAGGCGTCGTCTTGCCGACGATGCGTTGTTGTTTGATGATGTGCGCGAACGAGTCTTTGACGTGGTTTGGGGGATAGGTGGTCCGAAGAAAAGTGACGCGGAACTGGTGCTCGGGAGGCGCGTCATGGGCTGGCGAGGAGCTGTGCTGGGCGCGTTGTGCTGCAAGGATGGGGGTGGCCCGCTACTGCCTGTCAGTCGTCTTCGTGGCATGGGAGAGTCGACGCGGTGAGGAACATCGAGGATGGGCATTCGATTGCGGTTGGCCGAGGGAAAGGCGACGGGTGGTAAGTTTGATGTACGTTTGGGGCTGGACGTGTCGGGCTGCAAGAGGATACGTCTGAGTGCGGCAGGTGTTGAAGCCACATAGAAGACATACCTTAGATGAAGCAATAGGCGATGATGTCTGATTTACGCTCTCGAGCAGCTCGAGCGATACGGGTCTCGAACGCGCCCGTCTCTTCAAGATGTGGCCACCAGGTGAGATCGCCTCTGTGACCTCGTCACGGGTGCTGCCCTTTTGAGGGACGGGGCTAATGACGAGAGGTTTCCTGGGACTGGGTAGATGATTCTTCGATCGACGGACGAGAAGAGGGAGTCTGTTCGAAAACGATTTCCTGGCTGGCACGTCAAGTCGATCCTCTGCCTCACCCGCCGAACCGTCCTCTATGACGCCCCACTCCTCGTCCGAGTTTTCCATGTCGCGTATGCGTAGACGCTTCATCGTGTCGGCTTGACGCTTTAGGTATGCCTCCGTTTCGGCCTTTGATTGTGGGGTGCGAATGCCGAAAAGCGGAGCGGGTAGCGGAGCGAGGCGATGAAATGCGATTCCAGAAGCAGGATCTGCCTTTGCGGCGGAGATGGACAATGGAGTGGATGTACAGTGGCGAAGTGGGGTGGAGAAGCCACCGGATGATTTACGTTTTGTGCCCACGGCGGAGTGAATGGCTGCGGACGTGGACGGGGAGTTGATTTGCTTGGACTTGAGTACGGATCGCCCATTTATACGGAATTCCTCTTTGACAGGTGTGCGGAGAGGCTGTGAGGATGGTGGGGGGAAGAAAGGCGAGGTAGTAGGGGAGAGGAAGATGCTGTCGTCGTCGTCGTCGTCGTGTACTGGTACAGGTGGGTTATATACGCGGTGAGGGTGTAGACGGTGCACTGGGGGAGGATACTTGAATGGGGATTGGAGAAAGATGTCGTCTTGTTCTGGATCGTCGACTGGGGGTGTAAACTTTCGTCTGAGGGGAGACGGGGCCAACATGGGTGCTGCACGGCAGCTCTGAGAGGTCCTTGAAGTCAAGTGGTTAAGAACACGCGTGGGACCTGACTCAACAATATCACGTGATCGTGCCATTTGACTCCGTCTCCGTCAACGTTACACGAGGTTATCACCGCTTGTGCCTCGTCGCTACGCCAACTATTAGTATTAGTAACCTCCATTGTTATTTCCAGCGTTGACGATGTACATACGTGGCTGAAATTTTCGATGCTGTGCGAGGACCCAAATACGTCAGTTTCGAATTGACAGCCACCAACATGGACATCTCGTGAGTGATCTTCATATTTCTCCATCCTTCCAGGCTCAACTCTTCTCAGATCTATCCTTCAGGGTGGCTATCACCACCCCCTCTCTCGATCATGGCAAACCCGTCGCCATCTTACAAAATCCATGTTCATGTACCCCATATTCATCACAGACGATCCCAATGCCAACGTCCCCATTCCCACCCTCCCAGACCAGCGAAGATGGGGCGTCAATCAACTCGAGAGCTTTCTCGGTCCACTCGTCCAAAAAGGGTTGGGCAGCGTTATCCTCTTTGGTGTCCCCTTCAACTGCGAAAAAGTATGCGTTCTATCAAGTTCCCTCTGCCAACGCTGACACACATCAGGATGGACGGGGAACACCCGCAGACGATCCAGAAGGCCCTGTCATCCAGGCAATCAAGAAAATTCGTTCCCTTTTTCCCGATCTCTACATCGCGTGTGATGTCTGTCTCTGCGAGTACACCTCACACGGTCATTGCGGACTCCTCCACATCGATGGCACGATCAATACCGAACCCTCCGTCGCACGTCTTGCAGAAGTCGCCCTCAACTACGCCCGCGCAGGTGCACACTGTGTCGCACCGAGCGACATGATGGACGGTCGCATTCAAGCTATCAAACGGAGTCTGATCGATGCCGGTCTCGGTAACCGATGCACCCTCATGAGCTACTCTGCTAAATTCGCGAGCGGTTTGTATGGCCCTTTCAGGTGAGGACTAGTCCATATGGTACCCTTCCATCTCACCGTTGGTACGTTCATCCAGAGACGCTGCCGGGAGTGCCCCGTCGTTTGGGGATCGCAAGTGTTATCAGCTCCCTCCATCTGCCAAGGGCCTTGCGAGGCGTGCTATCGTCAGTGGCATCTTGTTTGGGCAACGTTCCCTGACTCGTTATAGCAACGGGATATAGCTGAAGGTGCCGATATCATCATGGTCAAACCCTCCCTCCCGTATCTCGACATCATCGCCGATGCAGCACAGCTGGCGGAAGATCACCCGATCGCATGTTATCAAGTCAGCGGGGAATTTGCCATGGTTCATGCAGGTGCAAAGGCTGGCGTGTACGACCTCAAAGCCATGGTGTTCGAGACTACCGAAGGCATGGTCAGAGCTGGTGCGTAAGCCCGAAGCGTTGACGACGGTTTTCTGACATCGTTCCAGGCGCATCGCTCATCCTGTCCTACTTTACCCCCGAATTTTTGGATTGGTTACCGGCATAGAAGAGATACCGGAGATGGAAATAATAAAGGGGCCGTGTCAAAACAATTCCAAATCCTGTACTACGAGTGTAAACCAGACATTTCCGATAAGATAACTATGTTGCCAGAGCGGGTCGAGATAGGTCCCTCGCACCACCATGGCAAGTACCAGCCAACGCCAGACCTACGCCCCCGACACCTGCATGTTCTGCCACCAATCCCTCTACATCACCACAGGCGACCCCGACGACGCAGATCCCGACGCAGAACCTGGTGTCGCCACAACTGTCATCGACGACGTCGAGCTGTACTGCGGCCCCCCCGGGTCAGATCCATCCGGCCACCACGCCCACTGGACATGCCTGATCGACCACGCCAAACAAGCCCGCTCGCGCGGCGTCATCCCCATCCCGACGCCCATCCCACCCGGTGGCTCTTCCACCTCTGCCATCGCAACCTGCGTCGTGTGTGGTCAGAACATTCTGGATGCCTCCGGGCGGTTCATCGTAGACGTGAGGAACGAAGGGGGCGAGACGAAAAGGTTTGATTTCGGTGTGATACTCGTGCGTGGTCTTTTGGTGTGCGTGAGGAGGGTGGTGACCCCGGCTGAACAGGAAGAAGAAGTATACATAGACTCTCATCCAAACCAAGTACACGTTCGTGCGTTTCACGATCTCGTCGCATCAGGCGACTATGCCGGCGCCATCGAGCTGATCGCAGAACACGACGTCGACGTCAACTGTCAGTATGGCGTCGATGGCTTGACGGCGTTACAAAAAGCCATGTTTAATGGTGACACGAGTGGGGTAGGGTTTTTGCAGAGTTTGGGTGCGGCGGGCTGAGCGCTGAAGCGCTGATCCACTATTATTGGTGTGTTTGGCATCGGTTAGTTGGACTTCGGAGGCATTTACGATCCACATGTACTACTACATTGGCAGGCGCATTTGTATCGATCATGAGGTAAATCTCGGCTCGAGAATGATTATCTCTGTTCGAAAGAGAGGTTTCCAAAAAGAAAAAGGGAATCCGACCTGCCTGGCTCGAACAGGCGACCTCAAGATGATTTTATCCAGTTACAGTCTCGCGCTCTTCCAACTGAGCTAAGGTCGGATCGACTTTACAGGCAAAAGCGCTCTGACAGCCGGAACCGAGAAAGAGTTTAATCTTTCCCGCGGACCGATGAGAGTCGACCCTGTCTCCCCGGGCCCGCTTCACGCTATCATGATGCACTATGATCACTATTCCATAACCAGCGAACGCCTCGGAAGCGAAGAAACGCACGTTGTACGAGAGAATATTGGAACGCCACATATGATGCAGACTCGGATAGGACATCAATGATTCAATCAAAGAACCCCGCGCATAGGCCCGGGATGAAGATACGCTTCCAGTTCGCATCGTCCACCTATCAAACGTGAACGTACGTACAGTGATCGCCTGACGCTTCTCATGTGTCAAGGTATTTAGGTGAGCGGACGGGAGAACGTCGTGATGAACAGGCATCACCGTTACGATACGGGTTTCGTACGAGGGTCCTCCGCCGGGGGGACCGGATCTGATGGGCGGGTGCTAACTTGGAGGAATGGCACTAGAAGTTTGAAGTATTATTCGCCACAGCAATGTGACATTTCCCCAGCGCGGAGGGTATAGAGCAAAGATGCAGTACAACCCGGATGTGGTACGGGCGAGGAGATTGACAGATTCTTCAATGTACGTGGCCTATGATAGTATTTAGTAAGTGTTCAGAAGCATCCCAGAGCCTTCTAGTCCGCCTACAACGCACTAGTGGGTCCTTGATATAGTTTGGAGTCGGACTAGTGTTGTGCCAGGCCCGGCCCGGCTTTAGACCCCGGTCGAGCTGTGTGCACGTCGAACCCAGATTGCGGCGGCCCACCACCTGGACTTTCATCCTCACCACCTCGCTACCTCGTCACAATCTCCTTCACCGTCATCACCTTGCCTTCCTTGTTGGACTTCACTTTGAGGTCTGACAAGTCGTTTATGATGGTTAGCCGGCCCTGCATGCCAGTGTCTCGAATCGAGTGGAAACCTACACCCACCACGGCTGGCACGCTCCAATCATGATTATATTGTGTCTTTCAGCATCCCCTACTTATTTGTCAGATATAGTCGCCCACTGGGCGTGTGATCCGATATCTATTTCGGCTTTCACGTTAGTTTTCTTGTCATCTCCGTTTTAATCATCCCCGCCTCAGATCCTCCACTTTAGTCCTTGGACCGTGACCCATCGCCCGAGTTTCTGCCAGTTCACTCCGAATCACTCGCCTTACAAAAATGAAGCGATTTCTGAGAAGTGTGAGTCAATTGTCGCAGATTGGTGAGCAATATTAGAGTTTCACAGCAGAAACAATCGAAAGATGTGCAAACCAGAGAACTGTCGAGCGGTGACCCGCCATCTCAGATATCCACGGGTCGCATAGAAGCCGGCGTGAATGCGCTCGATGTTACAATCAAGCTAATCCAACAAGTCGCTGACTTGATCCCAATTGACTTGGCGAAGAACGTGTTGAAAGGGATCAACAGCATACTACTGCACATCCAGGTCTCTCTCTGTTTTTCTCCCGTTTACTGAATAACAAACTGGTCTCCCCCAGAAATACATTCAAAACAAGCTCGACCTGACGGGACTGGCTCAAATTTGCAAGGACGTCTGCTCAACCTTGGCGAGGGCAATGAACGGTGTTTCCATGGATCAACTGAGCGACGTAGTCAAAGATGCCTTGGACGGACTCAGGTCGTACGTCCAGCGTCTCCTTGCGGCATGTTCCACCAGCTTACATCAATCAAAACAGTTCAATTGATCAACTACGTTCAAGAGTCCACGATGCGTTGCAGCACGGGCGCATGCGTGGATTTTTTGGTGCAACTCTAGACCAAAAGATTATCAGCGGTTGGACAGGGGAGCTGGATCAAATCCAGAAGTCGTTCAGCGTATGTCACTCGTCGGTATGCTATGTCAACTTTGGATTCACTTGTGGCTATCTCGACAGACGAAAGTCAACATCGTCTCCGCTATCCGTCTCGACCAGATATTCCATGTATTGAAACATCCGGAGATACGAGCGTGAGGGAATACTATTGCTATTCTTTCAAAGCTTTTGCCGATGATATGTTATAGCTTGGTACCGGAGCCTCCGCCGGCGTCACCTGCCTTCTTCTTTGGTCGCGAAAGCCTCTTTTCCAAAGTAAAGGATGCATTGCTTTCGGATGAAGACGTTGCTTTGGTTGGTCCTGGTGGGATTGGGAAGAGCTCCTTAGCAAAAGCACTCATCAATGATGAAGATATCAAAGATCGCTACGGGCGCCGCTTTTATGCCAGCTACGATGGGATGGACCCTGCCACGATAACAGCAGGCTCCTTTATCGACCGCATCGCAGGTGTCCTGGGGCTTCCGACACTCGGAATAGCGGGCAAGGGCCAAGTGGTATCCAACCTAGGATCGTCTCCAGCCCTCGTCGTTCTCGATAATGCCGAGACCTTCGAAGACGCAGCAAATCCAGATACTGCCGAGGAAATAGCATCCATTGTGGCTAACATCGCGAACACTCGAGGAGTGACAATCATGTCGACATCTCGAACAAGCCGCAGTGCCCGGGACGCGAACTGGACCGAGTTCAATGTTCCCCCACTTGAAAAGTTGCCTGCAAGACAATACTTTAGAAACATATACCGCGGAGACATCAGCGACGATGACATTGACGAACTGTTGACCGCCGTCGACTGCCACCCGTTATCTATCCACATCCTTGCCTATGCTGCCAGAGAGAATCGGTGGACGGGAAAGGAACTCCTAGACCGATGGAAAGTGCAGCAGAGCAGGTTACTACAGAGTGGTCGTAAAAAGGAGAATCTCGGCTTCACCCTCAGGTTGTCTCTGAGTTCGCCATCCATCCAGGATCTCGGTAATGACATCACGAACGTCCTCGGCGTCATTGCGTTCTTTCCTCAAGGTGTCAACTTGAACCACACCACGCGCTTATTTCCTTCGACCTCCAACATCTTGTCGCTCCTAGATACGCTATCCAATGTGTCCCTTGTGTATCGCACGGGCGCGTTCATCACGACCCTTGCACCTGTACGACTATTCCTCCTCAACGAGTTCCCCACTGCAGGGCTCGAGCATCTTGAGGACATTCGCCGAACGTACTACCAGTCACTCGACGCATTATCTGAGCAGAAAGATTCCCATGCAAATCTCGTCATGTCTGACCATCTTAATATCGAGCATCTCCTCAAGTACGACATCGCAAAGGATCCCGAAAACAATCAATATCCTCTACGTGCTTGCCGATGCTTCCTTGATGGACTCAAGTGTCATAAACTTCGTCCCACTTCGCTGGCGCCCATTATTTCCTCGCTTCCCGAAGGTTCACAATCCGAAAAGGACTTGAAAGCGAGGTGCTTGTTTGCCCTTGGAGACCTTTATTTTGAACTCTCCAATTATGGTTCGGCTGCAACTGCTCATTCTGCCAGCAGTGAGCTGTTTGTTGCCATTGGGAACCATAGCATGGCTTCGCTTTCCACCTCCAATGCGGCCATGTATAACAACAATCAGGCATACTATTCGCGGGCGCGCCAACTTCTGGAAAATTTTATCCACTCCCCATCCTGGCAATGCATCGACGAGGGGGATAAGGCGGAGATTCGTTACACACTCGACTTCGCCAAGATGCACATGTCTCGTGACGGCGCGGACGAGTTGTTTCTGCACTCGATGGACCATTGGTATCGTGGTTTGTCTTCACATATAAGGCATTGGCAGGCACGGATGTGCCATGGGTATAATACACCTGAAGACGTCGAGCGGAACCTCGAACCCCTCCGGTCCCAGTGCGTATCGTCATCCGGAGTGTGGGATCGCTGGGAATTCTATGAAGCCATGGCAGCAGCAGCGTTCCTGCAGAGGAGGTACGACATAGCGATGGAACTGCTAAAGCAGGCGCACGACGCCGTAAACGGGAATTTCCTGCTCACGTTGATAGCGCTCTACTACCAGGCAGCGGTTGCGTCGGTGCAAGGCGACTATGGACTGTCCCGATCACTTCTGCAACACACTCTCGACACTCTCAACGCAGTTGCCACCACTTCGTCTGGCGAATTCTTGGACATACGCTATGTCCAAGCATTGAACGAGCTCTACACACAAAATTATTCTGAAGCTCACCGACTACTCTTGGACGTGGTCGTAGAGTGTGATGTTCAGGGTAACATTGAAGTAAAGATGTTTTGTATGAGAGCCCTTGGTGAAGTGGAAACTCTCCTGGGTTGCGAAACCGAGTCGGACCGCTACTTTGCACAAACCGAGGAACTGTGCAGAGAAGCGGGTATACCATCCGAGTTATTGGGTGTAGTTGACCCGATAATTAAACTCGATGACGACAAGTTTCCTGGATGGAAGATGTTCTTGCAGGCGCGGACGAACCAATAGTTTCGAGTCAATGACTCGGATTTTTGTTGGGTCAGACTTTCGGATATGATAACCACTGCTACTGCATCTTGTGATTATAATCAACAGCACACCCACCTATGTACGACAAGCCGCTCCACCGCGAGATGATGGGCAACGTCTGATGAAGTTGAGGTACCACGTTTTGCAGCCGGGACGGGTCCCTCAGCTACGACTCAGAGGCTCTGGATGAGTAGGTCCGAGTAATATGATCGCACAAAAAGGGCTTGAGAATGAGCCATGTTGGTCTTAGAGCTGTCGCTCAGAATGCCTACGTGAGCAGCGCATTGTGAACGTCGGCTCTGGACGAGGAAATTGAATAGATACGCTTGATAATCGACCACAATGTGTTCTGAAAGTTCAAACGTTCGATACTTGGCATACCATACGACTACTGCTGGATTCAAAATCTCGCTTTCAAGTTGCGGTTGTTTGTTTCCGAGGTCGTTGACGCGGGTTCATTCCAAGTTCTGTCTAACAGTCAATCTCAATGATATATGATTGTCATTTCTCTCTGACTCTCTGTTACTGACACACGCTCAGGTGCCCACGTCCAGATACGTTCCAATATCTTCCTAGTCTAACACATCTGTTTACTCGTTCGGATCTGCCACCCTCCCTGAGACGTTCCACCGCATTGGCCAAGTTTCGCCGAGTTTACCGTTTGAGTATCATATCTTTGACCGGACGACATGAAACACTTGAGTCAATTTTTGAGAAAGGTAAGATAATCGACCTGCATTGTAAATAGATCTCAAGATTTCGCAGACGAGAGCGTCAGAGGCAAAATCGACAGAGGAAACATCGAACAATAGCCAGACGTTGGAAGCATCGGAAAGTCGACGAGAAGCCGGCGTCAATACGCTCGAAGTTACAATCCAGCTAATCCAACAAGTCGCCGCCCTGGTTCCTATCGACACAGCAAAGAACGTGCTGACTGGCATTACGAGTATCCTACTACTCGTTCAGGTTTGTTTCGCTTTTTCACCTCAGTTGAGAGTTAACCTTGCCACAGAAAAACATCAATAACAAAGTCAATCTGACGGAACTCGCCCAGAGTTGTGAGTACATCTCTTCAACGTTGGTACAGGCTACGAAAGGCTCTTCCATGGATGATATG
Organism: Zangia roseola; assembly: GCA_038090095.1. Taxonomy (NCBI): domain Eukaryota; kingdom Fungi; phylum Basidiomycota; class Agaricomycetes; order Boletales; family Boletaceae; genus Zangia; species Zangia roseola. Next base: position 52,026 of record JBBPMD010000003.1, read on the forward strand.
AGCGAGGCGCTCACGACCGCACTGTTCGCACTCCGGTCGTATGTCCCATCTTTTCTATCGACTCAATTCCGAGCTTCACATTCGTTGAAACAGGTCGGTTGACCAACTGCGTGCCAAAGTCAACGAAGTTTTGCAGCATGGGCGCATCCATAGACTCGTTGGTGCAGGTCTCGACGAAAAGCATATCAATGGATGGGTGGGAGAACTCGATAGAATCCAGATATTGTTCAGTGTAGGTCGACAGCCAGTATACGATTCCAACTCGGAACTCAACAGATGGCTATCTTGACAGACCAGGGTGAATATCATTGGCGCTATCCGTCTCGACCGAATGTACCACGTGTTAATGCGTTCTGAGGTACCAAGGTGAGGGTATTGTATCTTACCCTAGCGAAACATTCGCCAACAATGTGACAGTTTGGTACCCGAGCCACCACCACCTCCCCCTGCCATGTTCTTTGGCCGCGAGCATTTATATGCACAAATCAAAGATTCCTTGCTTCGCGACGATCATGTTGCTTTGATTGGCCCTGGCGGGATTGGAAAGAGTTGTATTGCCAAAGCACTTATCAATGACGATGACATCAAGATGCGCTACACAAGACGATTTTTTGTCTGTTATGATGGCATGGATCCTGTTACTATCACTTTAGGTTCCTTCATCGACCGTATCTCAAATGCACTCGGGCTTCCGACGTTCAGCGCCAAGAGTCAGAGTCAAATAATATCCAATCTCGAGTTATCCTCTGTCCTTCTCGTCTTTGATAATGCAGAGACATTTGAAGATGCTGCCAACCAAGACGCTGCAGCACAAATATTATCATTCATTTCCGACCTCGCAAATAGACCCGGAGTCACAGTCATCCTGACGTCCCGCACAAGTCGCAATGCGCGGCTTGCATCCTGGGCCGAAATCCGCGTCCCACCGCTTGAAAAGATACCTGCAAGGCGGTACTTTAGGAAGATATTCCACGGTGATATCAAGGACGACGATGTCGATAGCGTGTTGATTGCGCTCGACTTTCACCCACTCTCGATTCACATCCTTGCCTACAGTGCGAGGGAGAGCCAATGGACGGGAGAAGATCTTCTCGATGAATGGAACACGCATCAGAGCAAGTTACTGCTAGCTGGTCACAGAAAGGAGAACCTCGGGTTCACCATTGGCATGTCATTGGACTCGCCGTCGGTTAAAAGCATCGGTGACAAAGCTATCAATGTCCTCTGCACTATCGCTTCCTTTCCTCAAGGTATCAACCGGAAGCAGGTTGCTCTCCTATTTCCATCCATACCTCAAATATCGTCGCTCGTGGATACGTTGTGCAAGGTCTCACTGGTTCATCGCTCGGGACCGTTTTTGACGATGCTTGCGCCCATCCGGTTATTCCTCCTTGACACATTCCCAACCGCTAGCCTCGAACTTCTTGAGGACATTCGCCGCATGTATTACGATTCACTAAAGGCAATATCCAAGGAAAAGGATTCACATGCAGCTCTCGTCATATCTGACCATCTTAATATTGAATACCTCATCGCATCCGACATTGCACACGCTCCGAGTAACTTGGATGCCTCACTCGCATGCTCCAAGTTTCTTAAAGGACTCGCGAATCACAAACTTCGCCCGACGTCGCTTTCGTCTATCATTTCTTCACTTTCTGAAGGCTCGCTCTGCGAAAAGGAGTCAAAGGCGCACTGCCTGCAAGCCCTTGGATATCTCTATATGGAACTCTCAAACCATTCCTTGGCCGGAATGGCTTACTCAGATGCCAGTCGACTGTTCATCGCCGTCGGTAACCACGAAATGGCGTCGTATTGCACGTCCGACCTAGCCACGTCATACAACAACCGGGGGTATTTTTCGCAGGCTCGACGAGTTCTAGATGATTTCATCTACTCCCCTTCATGGCGACAGATCAACAAGAAGTTCAAGGCAGGAATATATGCCATCCTCGACAGGTCCAGGATGCGCACATCGTCGGAAGGCGTCGACAAACTTTTTTTATGCTCGATGGACAATAGCGATCGCGGCCTGCAATCGCGTGTCAGGCACTGGAGAGCGCGAATGTACCATGGGTACAACACGCCGGAAGAAGTCGTAAGGAATCTCGAACTGATCCGGACACGCTGTATGTCGTCGTCGCGACCATGGAACCACTGGAATTTTCTCGGCGCCTTGGCAGATGCCGCATTCCTTCAGGGCAAATTTGACGCAGCAACGGAACTTTTGAATCAAGCCCACGAACGCGTCCAAAGCAATTTTTTGCTGACTTTGAACGTCCTCTCTCACCAGGCAGCCGTTGCCTCAGTGAAGTGCGACTATCAGCTCGCTCGGTCCCTTTTGCAGCATGCCCTCGACACGCTCAGCGTGGTTGCCACACCTTCGTCGAACGAGTTTCTGGAGTTGCGTTACGTCCACGGTCGAAACGAACTCTATGCGACCAACTATTCCGAAGCTCGCCGACTGCTCGCCAACGTTGTCCTGGATTGCGATACCCAGGATAACATACTAATAAAGGCGAGATGCACGCGAGCGCTCGGAGAAGTGGATGCTCTCCTTGGTTGCGAGATGGATTGCGACTGCTACTTTGCACAAACCGTACGCTTGTGCAAGGAATCAGGAGTACCACCTGCATTGCTGGACGTTTGCGAACCGATGATGAAGCTTGACGATGATAAGTTTCCGGGATGGAAAAACTTCCTGTATACGGCGGAGACCGGATAGTTTCGAGCACCCGACGGATTTCTGAGATCAGATTCAAGATACAGTCCGTGCACTGCAGTACGATGTGACTAGAATATATGTACAGGGAGAGCACCTGTCAAGGACCCCAGAAACATCCGTATGATACCCAAACGGCACTTATGGCCCGGGACAGAAGAACTGATGTCAGAGAACGAGAAAAAAATTTCAATCCGACCTGCCTGGCTCGAACAGGCGACCTCAAGATGAAACTTATCCATTACAGTCTCGCGCTCTTCCAACTGAGCTAAGGTCGGATATGTCAAACAAATTCGTGAACGTGAGTATAACAAAATGAAGGGTAGCCCGTTTGGGAAAGAGAACGTTCCGGGTATCTTTGATTTGGATTCGATCGTCGACCATGGGTAAGAACAAGAACAAAAACAAGGATGAGATACCCAATCCAAGTAGCCTGGCGAACCGTGATATTCTCCAACGACTCAACTTTCTCTACCAGGCGAGCGTCCTCCTGAACGGCCTCGCACCGGCTATTACTACCACCCACAACGATGACCCGAGGCCCTCGACGGTGCCCAATGAAACTGACCTTGGCACCGAGGAAGGGAACTCTCCATTAGATCCTCCAAAACCTCGAAAGATGCGGCGACGACGCGTGGTGAGCGTCGAGGAGTTGTCGAGGAGTTACGTGGAGACAATGAAGAGCGTGGGGCAAAAGACAAACGTCAAGATGTGCGTATTTCCCAAATGCATGTGCACCATAGACCCTCTGCTGTGCTCCTGCTTGTTTTCGTTGCACGCGGTACTCATCGCGCTGTATAGGGACCCATCTGTTAAACGCAGCATATGCAAACGCTGCTGTGCTCCTCTGATACCCGCTACCGTCCGCATCAAGGGTGAATACTCTGATGACCGACCTGCAGCGACACGGGGGATCCTTCTACTGACATGTCCCGAACAGATTCTCCCTCACACGGACACCTCATCTCCTACCAATGTCATCGCTGTCAAACGGAGCGCCGCATCCCCGCTCCTCCACTGTTACATGTCGATCCGCAGCCCCGTGAGGACGCAATGGGAGAAGCTCGATCCACGGAGGCACCGAATACGCCAATACTTGCCGCAACGCCCACTGGACATTCGGTCCATCCAGAACAGCAAAAGCGAAAGAAAAAGGGATCCCAATTTCGCTCGCAACGTTGGGCACACCGTGTTTCGCGGAAATGAGAGAAACGCGCTGGCTTTCAGTTCCGGGAAGCCTGCGCCTGCAGTGACCTGAAGGTGAACTCCGTTCTCACTGGCATCGCCCAGAAAACAGTCACGTCACATACATATAGTCGCGTTAGTTCCAAAGGATTCCACTAGAAGACCTACGGTACACAATTATCGAGAGCTAACAAGATAGGCAGCAGAATAGATCGATCAATTGAAATGATAAAACCAACCGGTTCTTCATGAATTTTGGACTCGGTCGCATCCTCCACGAGAGGTCTGAAGCAGGCAACCCTCTACGAAGACCTCCGTCGGGTACATGGAACGATCTTGACCTATGGTAGCTCTACTGGTCACGGTCTGCAGAGATCATACATCGATTAATACGCAACCCCTTGGAGGATCTCTCAAAGGGCAACTCTATAGTCAATGCGAAAAACCAAGGATGAATTACCATTGCAAGTACAGTCATACTACATTCAATATCGACCGAGTGTACAGATTAGTAAGTGCATGCTTCGTCTGCTTTCAGAGCAAGTATGAATTCAGTTCATTCAGGGAAGCCGTGATGGACGCAAGTCTTATGTTGTGGGTCTTGATTATGGTTGTGGGTTTGAGAGGTATGGCGGTTACGAAGGATGGTATGGCGGTTGGGACGTAAGAGTATCCGATAGATCCGGGCACTCGAATGTGGGCCACGCCAGAGTCTACAATCTCCTCAAGACATTGCTACTGGAAGAAGCACGTACGGGATCGAAAAAAGCGGGCGATGCTCTCGTGAGATTGCGTCGTGGAGAACTTGATAATAAGGCTGATGTTGGTTTGTTAGACAGATTATACGAAAAATTCAAAGTCTTTGTCAAGCTCACCACGAACGAAATGCATGCCGAAGACCCAACTGCAAGTTTGACCACGCTGTAATCGATAGCGCACGAATCGGGAAGCTCGCACGATGGGTGCCGCATGGCACAAACAATTATAATGCGCTGACGGTCGAACGTCGGGTGGAGGAGGGACGAACAAGGTGGAAGATTATTCTGAAGGAGGCTGCCTTCACTGGGCTGAAAGCAACAGATCCAATTGCTCGATGTATCCCGTCAAGACCGTACAGCTACGAGAGTTCGGAACTGTTGGATGTGGTGAGACATATGGAACAGCTTGTTATTTAAAAAGCACACAACGAATAAAATTAAAATGCCCTTAGTCGACTCTGCTATGACCGTATCTCATTGGAAGTCGCTCCTTGCTGGAGAGGTATTAGAGGTATGAAGCGCTCTTCGGCCTGGGACCGGAGCCCGAGCCGCGTCGGGTATGTGTGAACTGCGAGGGTGCCTCTAGATCTCGCTTACGTCGCTTGTCCAAAGACCTGTGGCTGCGACCCCAACCGTACCTTTCGCGCCGGCGTCTCTCTGGCATTGACGGTCCCTCACATTCTTCTTGGGGACTCAAAGGCAAGGGATTCCCCTACCCCTCCATATACTTTTCTGGTCATGACCTATTGAATCTGACGAGCTATAGACTTTACATTGAAATTGTTTGCAACACTGGTGCAGTACCATGCTCAATTGATTTAGTTGAATAATGTCGTTATGCTTTGACTTTGTTGACATCGTACTTACATAAAACTCAAGTACTCACTCATAAGTATACACGTCCTCGTTCGTTCGTTCGCTTCGACGGACCCTCTTGACTTGAAGTCTCCCTCACCCACGCGAAGTGAGGAACCATGAGTATAGAGATATTCTCACCAGTCACTCTCCCCTTCAGTGGCCGAACGATGGCTAATAGATTGACCAAGGCTAGTGTGTCCACCTTTGTGCTTGCGCCTCTGTCTCACGAGTGTACGGTACACTGCATCATTCAGGTCGCTTTGTATGAACACCTGGCGAACATGTATGGTGGACCGCCGAACAAGTACCACATGGGTCTCTACACGGAATGGGGCAAGAATGACTGGGGGATGATCGTGACGGGCAACGTCCAGGTGCATAAAGACCACCTGACTCTGGGCCGCGACATAGTGATTCCCGAAGTGCTCGACGAAGAGACCTTGGCCCCTTTCAAACAGCTGGCGCGCGCTATCCACGCAGAAGACGCACATGAACCATCCACATGCCCGTTGGCTGTCATGCAGATCTCTCATGTCGGACGTCAGTCTCCAAACGTCATTGGTGGTCGAAAATTGGGTGTTCCTCCCATGGCGCCGAGTCCGGTTCGAGTCGGGTCGAATAAACGTGTTCAATCGCGCGATGGGGTCACGTCTGTGGAGGCGAAAGATACACCGCATCCATATCTCCGCGCGCTGTTCCAACAGCCCCGGGAGATGACACTTGATGATATCAAGCAAGTCCAACAAGCATTCATCAAGGGCGCATTAACTGCCCACCAAGCCGGATTTGACGGAGTACAGCTGCATTGTGCGCATGGGTGTGAGTGTTTTTGAGGTCTTCTTAGGAAGGGGATTCATAACTCCGCTAGACCTTCTGGCTCAATTTCTGAATCCAAAGGTATCTAGTGAAGCATCGTATCATACGAGCGACGACGCACTGACCGATATTTCGTGTCTAATAGAGCAATGTTCGGCAAGACGAGTATTCGGCTGCGCCAGATAATGTACTCCGCATGATCCGAGAAATCGCCGAAGGCATCCGTGCTGTTGTTCCCAAGGACTTTGTTATTGGCGTAAAGATCAATTCCGCGGACTTCGTGGAGGCAGGCGAGAGGCCTTCAGATGAGAGAGTACTAAAGGAGACGCAGCGTGTGCTCGATCATGTACGGGCCATCGCATCCTGGGGAATGATCGACTTTATCGAGATAAGTGGAGGCGATTACGAGTCGCCAGGTGCGTGATGATGATTACTTTCGGGTGTAAGGCTCATCTCGGTCGCAGATTTCGTGTCTGTCAAGGCAGGGAGTCCTCGACAAGCCTTCTTCGCTCACTTTGCAAAAAAAGCACGGGAATCCTTGAAAGAGAACACTCCGACGGGAGCTAATGTTCCCCTGGTTATGCTCACAGGTGGCCTTCGCTCGCCAGCGCATCTTCAGAGTGCACTGGATGCTGGTCACGCCGACCTACTCGGGATCGGACGAGGCTCAATTCTGCGTCCTGATCTTCCAGCAGTTTTGCGAGAGAGAATTCTTGCCGCTACCACAAATGGCACCTCAATCGCCTCGGACGACGAACCGTTTGCATACGAACCAGATGGTGACATCCAACTACCATCATGGGTGCCACAGATCCCCTTTATCGGTGCGGGTGTTACTGTGGCGTGGTACAATGTGCGAATGCGAACCGTAGCAGGCTTCAAGCTTAAAGGGAGGGAAGCTACTGTAGTTTCGGCGAAGTTGAGTTGGATGAACGGGTTAGGTACAATGGTGCGAATGTGGATCTGGCTCTGAGGTTATTGTGTGGCTGTGCTATTTTTACTGCGTGACTAAGTTGTGGTTTCTCCGATAAATGTCCGATGCATCCCCATCTCCGAGACCAAAACAGACTACCATACCTGCCACAATTTCAGCCATTATTATGCCTACGCTCGGTATGTTACCTGGTGACTACGGTGTGGCAAAGGAATCTGCACGTGGAGTTCTCGTTAGCACAGCTTGACATGACTGCCCAGGTTCGTTCACAAGAATAACGCTCGATCTACAGGGCTGACGCGTCTCCGGTAAGCTGACAGCCGGCAAGAGCCACGACTGACTTTATACGTAGGAGTCAATGGTTGATGTCTACTTCGCCAATCGCGACAAAACGAATCTCGTTGGTACGTATAAACATTATAGTGACATTGGATCGGTTTCCCAGACTGTCAGTGAGCGTGTACGAGATCTCGGTGATTCAGAGAACAAAAAGACACGTGAACGCTAGTACGATATCGATAACACGCAACTTGGAATAGAACTGCTCCAACATCATTCGGCCCTATATCCGAACTCCAGGATAAGATTGGAGTCCATGCGGAGGATTATAAAGACGGCCTTGGAGCTTGCAGAGTTACCTGTCCCTCAGTCAAATCACCAACATGCCTGCCACCACCTCCGTCACGCTGAACACAGGCGCTGTCATGCCCACCGTCGGTCTTGGTGAAGCGGACCTAAATCATATCGATATGCTCTCCTGATAGGATCTCGTTCGACAGGTACCTGGAAGTCGAGACCCGGTCAGGTCGAACATGCAGTGGAGTTTGCATTGAAGAACGGATACCGACATATCGATACTGCCGCCGGATACCAAAACGAGACCGAAGTCGGTCAAGGCATCAAAGCATCTGGCGTCTCGAGAGAACAAATCTTTTTGACGACCAAGCTCGACAACCCAGACCAAAGGAATCCTGCGGCGGCGCTCGAGTCATCGCTCAAGAAGCTGGATACTCCCTATATTGACCTGTGTACGATACCAATTGTACTTGCTGTAGGACACGGATGCTTATAGCACACGCAGGGTTGATGCACTGGCCAGCTCCTATGACGCGGGATGGGAAAGCTGACAAGGGGCACGATTGGCTTGATACGTGGAAGGCGATGGAAGACCTGTACCTCGCTTATCCAGAGAAATTGAAGTCGATCGGTGAGTAACGAGTGTTGCTATAGGGTATCTCAATGCGTATCACTCACAACTTTTATTAGGCGTCTCAAACTTTTCCGTTGAATTCCTCGAGCGACTCTTGAAAGTCGCTCGTGTCACCCCCGCGGCGAACCAGATTGAACTCCACCCGTAAGTGCCTCCGCCACAGACCAGTCACGAGCATGACGGTAGCCCTCGCAAGCTCTTGCCCACAGCACGACGTCGTGGAATATTGCCAAAAGAAGGGAATCGTTTTGACAGCTTACTCGCCACTCGGTTCCGACAATTCGCCTTTGTTGACGAACGAGGTGGTCAACAGGATCGCCACCAAGTACGGCGTCTCGGCCCCTAACGTGTTGGTCTCTCTGCAGGCCAACAAACCTTTGCACACGGGTAAGTTCAATAATGGAGAGTGATCAGGATGTCTCGCTGATATAGCTCGACTTTGTAGTGTTGCCCAAGTCGGTGACGAATGAGCGTATTCTCAGTAAGTAGGATTGCCCTCCTTCTGACGACGGCGTTGACTGTGTGCAGGCAACGCGAAAATTGTCGACCTGACTGAGGAAGACATCAGAGACCTGCAAGAGATTGACAAGGCGCACCACTTCCGTGCTTGCCATCCCTCCTGGACTGGTTTCGGCAGTCTCGGGTTCCCTGACTGCCAGTAGATCCAGTCTGTAAGATCCTGTGATTAATAGAAGAGAACCAGAACTGTGTAGTCATTAGCCTTGATGAAACGAACATCTTGGAGGATTCCCTGGGGAAGTAGCGCCGATGGCGCTTTGATGCACGTCGACTGGTTCGGGCAAGGTTGGCCCTGTTGCTGTGATCGTAACTCGTGATCCAGCTTCACCATCGAACTCTGCCACTATCACGAGAACATGATGGATATGAACTCGAGGAGTCTCCGAGTGCGACTCGAGCAAGACCATGTGCAGTGACATTGACGCGAAGGGTTCAAATATCAATGTGATTGTTCATGTAGGGCAATCGACCGAGTTTGGAGTGGGCCACTGGCAGAGGTTATATATATCGCTGACAGGACCCTACCAAGGGTTCCCCGTCAATCCAAGTTGTCGGTCGGTCACCGTCCGGCACGATGACGACGCTTCCTCGCACAACAAAGCAAAGTTCAACATCCGACGCCTCCCGCACTCGTCTACCCGACTTTGCACCACGACCACGCTCTGATCACGACTTTGATGCAGGGATCAACTCGTCGACGGCATGGACCGAACATCTCGATCGGGGGTCGCTCTCTGACGATGAGCCGATGGATCCTCCGGGAATAGGTGGCCAACGCGGTTTGTCGGCGCGCGCACTGTACCAGTTTGAAGGCAAGGCCGAATTCAGGGAGCTCACCGTCGAGGCCGGGGACGCGCTCGAGGTGCTGAAGCAGGGCGTTGGGGATGGATGGAGCCTCGTGAAGACGGTGGAGGGCAAGATTGGACTGTTGCCCACGACTTATTACACAGTGCGTCTCATGCGTACCACTCGTACCAGGTCTCATCTCGTCATTACAGCATACCATCGACTTTCTCTCTGCACCGGCTGGGAGCCGTCTGATAACGAGGCAGGTATCGACCGACACTGTCACGCCTCGTTCGCCTGCCAAGGGCGAGGCCGAGTTGGAGCTCTCCCAGATCCTTCCGCAGAGTACAGGAGAATGGCCCAACGCATTTCCAAGTTTTCGACAGCGATTGCTGGGAGGCAAGATCATCAATCGATTCTCTGCATTTGTCACCAGCGGTGCAGAGGAGTGGGTTTTGAAAGGTGCCCCAGAACCCGAAGACAGCGCTGCGGTATCTATATCCAAACCCGGAGTCGTTTCTCATAGCCGCTTTTCGACGACAGATTCCGTCGCGGAAGACATTCGCCTCAACAAGCTAGGAATCGGGGAGGCCGACAGACATTTCGTAGATGAAGGACCGGCATGGCAGCCCAAGATTCCCGGGTTCCGCGTCTTGGTACATTCGCCATCGAAGCGGACATCTGGCCTTTCCGGAGCTTACACCGTGTATAGCGTTACCTCCCTCGTTCACACTCGCGTGTCTGAGCACAAAGGATCGGACGAGGACGTGGTCCGTTCGGCCTCTCCTGTCTACATCACCGCCCAGCGGCGATTTTCACACTTTGTCGTTCTCCATACGGCATTGCTCAAACGGCTTCCTGGAATCGCATTACCCCCTCTTCCCGAGAAGCAATACGCAGGTCGATTCAATGCTGCGTTTGTTGAAGCCCGACGAGGTGACTTGGAACGCTATCTCGATCGCGTCGTACGACATCCAATTGCGCGTTATGCGGAGGTCGTTACTTCTTTTCTGGGTTGCGAGGATGATCTGGTAAGCAGCCTCGGCGGAGAGCGGGTCTGAGGAAAACCTGCTCTATAATCTTCTCATGCTTTTCTTTGTTTATACAAGGAATGGAAACGACAGATGCCACAATTCCTGTCGATGCCCGCTGCTGGACCATCGTTTTTTGCGCACGTATTTCATCCGGCTTTCAATGTCGACATTCAGGACGCCTCGGAGATCGTTGGCAAGTTTGATAACCATGTGCGTGCCGTCGGGAAGGGTGTACAAGGGTTGAGGAACACGTTCGGTCGGGTGAGGGAGGCACGCATTGGTGGGTACTCACCAGACGCTTTGCCTGGGGTGTGTTCCTCATAAACATCGACGCGCACAGAAATGTCCAAAGCCGAGCGGTTACTTTCCTTCTCTCTTCTGTCGCTGATCACTGCGAAGCCATCGTCCTCTGCGCCAGCTGTTGGAGCGGTTGAGGAAGAAGAGAATGCATCGCCCCAGTTGCAAGGTCTTTTGAATGACGATGGCGCCTGGTGTTGGCGTGACGACTGCCAAGGTGGTGATTGGCTCGCAATCCCAGCGAGATATTGTTGACATCGCGGGTAGACTGTCTCAAGCTCACAAAGGCGGTTCAGAAGACTGCAGAAACACTGCAAACCGTAGCAGACCTGTATGATGATCACGTCAGTGCCGAACCGTTGCGCATATAGCTGGCCTCTGAAGATTGCACAGGCCAGACGAAGACAATTAGCGACTCACGAAGCTCTCAAGAGCGTTGCCCATCCCTACATGACGTACCAGGTGAATATTCGTAATATCTGATCCATACACCCAAGCTGAACCGCTCCAAGGGAATCATAGAGACCCATCGGTCCACGTGCTCCCGGTATGCGGACGCAACTAGCAGCACGGTGCGTAGTACGCTCAAGCTCCCACTTTGGACTGACTGTTCTCCTACCAGCCAAACGGTGACATGGCGTCCCGTTGCGAAACCGTCCTCAACGCAACCATGTCTGAGCTCGACACGTACCACACGCAAAAAGTCGAGGATTTCACAACCCTCACCAAGGAGCACCTCGATGGTGAAATCGCACTGTACGAACAGCTATTGGCACGGCTGAAAACTGCGCGACGGACGCTCGATCCGCCACATTTGGACGAACTCGGACGAACATCCAGACGGCCGTCGCGGTTCGAAAAGGACCTGGAGCGCTCGGTGAACGTGATCGACGGCGTGGAGCCACTTCCACAGCCTTGTCCGCATGTGTACGACTCTGCGCCGATGCGGCCGGTGAGTGTGGCTATTCAAGGCGGTATGGGTTTGCTGCTCGGGAGCTCAAGTGTGGGAGGGAGGGCGAGCGTTTTGGGAAGGTTGTGGGCTTGAGTAGTGACACTGTCCTCATTCCTTGATGTGATCTCTTTGGCCATCTATCGTGCTACCGTACAGAAACGTATATAATTTGTCACCAGGACTTGTAGCACCTCATCCTGTATTGAAATAGCAACAGACTTTTTTCGGCAATCGCTGATGCAACCCTATTAGGTCTTTGCAACTGGAGAGTTCAAAATAGCCGTGGATTCACCACGCGGTGATACGTTGACCACACATAAAAATGGCGATCCATACTTAGGACCTTGGTGGGTCCGACGGCGGGCATGCATCAACTTGATCAAAGCAGACACCGTGGTATCTCGACACGAACGGGGGCGACCGATATATCATATTACATTTAGGTATGAGTGTCCAAGATATATGGGTAACACTGATGACATCTAAGATCTCACGACTAGTAGGGGTAAGTCGCATACGTGTTGTTCCTGGAGACGTGAACTCAGATGCGACCCATCTCGAGAAAGAATAAGACTTACGTCTCGGCAAATCCGACTTGGTTGCAGTCCGTGTCGAACACCTACCAAAAGAAGTATCAGGAATCGATCGATCGATGATCATGAAGAAAGGCAAACTGTGACTGACCGCATAATATCTCTCCATGAACTTTTGTCCGATGATGAAGTCCAAACCTTCCCCACTGAGGCTTCCCAAGTTACCGACTACACCATATTGTTTGCCAGCAACGCCACCCCATGCGGTGTTCTGGTCTGTTGGAATGAGTTGGGCGGTGACGGTCATGGGGAACACCTGGCCAGCGATGTCAAAGTTGAGAGGCTGCATTTCAGCGATGGAGGAGGGAGGGATTTCAATGAGACCGAGATTGTTGTTCCACTTGGCTCCGGGGATTGCGTTGAGGTATACTTCGAAGAAGTTGTCCGCAAGGAGGACCTCTGATAAATATTTTGCGTCAGATTGGATGAAAATGTGAAGGGAGGGAAACATACGGGTGGTACCGGTGTCGACGATACCAGCAGTAGAAGTGGGGATAACGTCGTAGTTGCCGTATGTCGCCGCGGTGACGTTGATGCCCCAGTAATAGGCGGCGGGATAGGTCTCGGTCACAGGGACATAGGTTAACTCGCCCTCGAACTGCGGACAAGCCGTCTGAGCACCAATCCACGTTAGTATTAGAACAATACATACCAGGCTAGTATCAATGCCACCGTAGGTCAATGCACCATCTACCGCAACTTAGGTTCGATGATCGACAAGGGTCAGGGATCAGGAACTCACTCGTATCGCTGTAGTTTGTCGAAGGGGCAAAGTAAACACCGAGCACCTCTTCTTCGATAAGTCCCTGGGACACGAGGTTGTTCATGACGGTTGGAATGGTTGCATTTATGTCAGGGGAAAGCGTTCCCTGAGTGAGGTCCACGGGTCCAACACCGACGATGCCATCGACGCCCTCAAAGTCGGCATAAGAAAGTGCGTCACCGATTGACTGGTTGGTGATGATGAGATTAGGTGCGAGCTCGACCTGGTCGAGGTCTGTACACTGTCAGTAATCAGGGGCGGAGATAGGTACGAGATCATTACATTCTATTCCGGAGAAGTAGCCGGAGCCATAAGTGACGTTCACGTATTCTCCAGTGGGGTAGCTAGTGCTTGTACGAACATAGGGGCCACCGGTGCTAGAACAAGAATTGTACGTCGCGTGACGTGGACCAAACTACGCACACTCACCCGCAGAAGGTGTTGGAGGAGCCGGTGTCGACGACGAGGTTATAGTATGTGGGCGGGTTACCAATGCCGACTTCCGTGGTGTACTGGACGTACGCCAAGTTGGTGGCGGGGACGGTGGTGGGTCCGCCGTAAGCACGAGACTTGAGAAGGGCGGCACGAGCCCGGTCTGCGTCAGGCAAGCCCTTGAGATATGACCCGGAGCGCTGGAGCTTTGTGAGGGGAATTGTAACGAGCGAGGAGGCGGAGGCGGAGGTCGCGAGGAGGAGACCAAGGGAAAGGGCAACAAAGGACCGCATCTTTTGTGAACCAAGTCATTGTGAGTGATTTGGTCATTTTATATACTCATATGTGAGAGCAGGGAATGCTATTCTTTGTCTCGGCCATATGGTCATGGAAAATCCCGATTCTCACTCGCTTACCCGACCACCACGATGCTCATCACAAAAACACATCATGATGTACCCAGCAAGCTCAACATTGCTAAACAGTTCCGCATCTTCGTGATCGCTCCAGTCGTGCCGGACTATCCACACGCAAAGTTCCCAGGTGAGCAGCTGCCTCATCTCCCTCGCCCTGTCTACAACATCACTTTGCAGGCGTAGTCTGCTTCAGGTATTCGCTGGATCATCCATCAATCGTGATCTCCCCAGACTGATCGACACTCTCAGCGAGATCTACCAGGTCACAGGCCCGGTAGAGAGGTTTGCTGGTCAGATCGCCAGCCACGGATATGTAGTTGGTCCGTCTACCCATTCTAGTAATTCCATTGTTCTCACCGCTTGGGCACAGCCTGTCCATCTACGTATCATGAGTTTGAGGACCCGGAACCCATTCCCTACGACACGGAAGGTGCCGCGCTTCGGTTCCTTATCTCCCTGAGCGCTCATAGCCCGTGTGACCAGGAACGGACCGAGGGAACAGGTACAAAGTCGGCATGGCACTCGCGTGTTTAGCATTATCTTTCTGATAGCTTCTTTAGATTGAGAAAACAGTAGCGGCCTACGATGAGGTATCACTCTTCTTCTGAGAAAAAGTCCGCGGATTGAATGTTTACAGGATGCCACACTTTCGGTCGACCTTCTGGGCTCCCTCCCGAACTGTAACGGTCGTATTGCGGGTCCGTGGATCATGCTACTCCATCAAAACTACCTCATATTTTTCCAAAGCAACCGGAATGTGTCTAGGAGGTCACTTGGTATATCTCACTCCTATTCGGCCCGGCAAACGTTTCTTACCGGGACCGAACCTACTAGGCATTCCGTGTGCGCGGTATTGACACTTCTTGTCAAGACACTCCTATTGAATGGTAGAACCCTTCTCAGGCTGCCTTTGATCCCAGAGTACTGTCTTCCGTCTGCTTCTTCGCGACTGATGTCCACAGCGCGACTCTCGGCAAAGGCAAGAATGACGATTCACTCGAACGGGTCCAAAAAGGTGACATCAAAGGAGAGCTCGTAGTAAGCACCATCATACTACCAATTTATTTTCACCTAAATTAATGCATTCCAGATGATCTTCGGGAAGCAGGTATGTATCACCCATGCATTAGGTTTGCTCTATTAACCCTCAACTAACGCGTATTAGGATACGCATGTACCCCGTGCTGGCCGAGATCTCATTAGAAAGACGCTCGAGGATGCCAATGTTGCTTGCTCCGTTCGTTTCGTCTGACGTGTTTTGACGCGACGCTCACCGACCCTATTCCAGTTCCTGGAGGTGCAGGCCCAGCACGCCTTTATTCGAGATGAGTCCTCCAAAGGGCGTTGGGATGCAGCCCTTACTAGGTCTCTCTTTACATTTATGCTCGAGGTGTTCGAGAGGACGGTTGGTCGGGACCTTGGCCCTCGTGCCAACAAAGAGGAGAAGTTTGAACATGTCTGCTAAATGTACAAAGGCTTGTTTGTGAGAGTTACCTTTACTAAACGCGACCAAACAATCACTTTTCATGTTGACACTTTATATCCTCGAAATCTTCATCTGGGGACATGATATGTGCCTACGCCAACGCGTACTTTGAGCTCTCCTCACTTGGAAGGTCGCGTCGTCTGTGCCAGGGCTCAAGCCCATCGTATTGTTCGATCTCTGCATCGCCCCCCGTGTCTAGCGTTCCCGGCTGGGGCATTCGACCTGCTGGCAAGATTTTCATCGAAAGCAGTCCCCAGCACGATCTTCGGCCTATTCGATCCCGGAAGACGGCCCGGTGCTTGACGAGCCCGACCGCCGACCCTCGTCCGTCCGTTCGCGCACAGGAGGGATCTTGTCCTCTCGGTCGCACGCGCATATGACGACAACCTCACCGCCATCTCTCGGCCGCATTCGCGTGGATGTCGCTAAGTCTGCGTGGGAGCATGTAGGCTCCATACCAAAGCGGATATCGTCAACATCTTCCGCTTGATCGTGACGAGGGTGGTAACTGGGCCTGTGGGATTATGTTTTCACTGCTAGGCATCACACCACAGTTTACACCAATAGGCTCGGCTGAGGCGGTCCCATTCCTCCGTCGACCGCTCGTCGCATACTATCAACATGCTCATAATCCGCACAGGATGTTCTAACCGGGGCATATCCTGTCGGTAATGCTGAAAGGACGATCGAGACACTCCTGGCTGGAACGTGCCGGATTTCGTTGGAAGGCGATAACTTGCCAAGCATGTTGCAAAGCCATTATCACCGGTCCAGACGATACCGCGAAGATCAGCTGGTGGAGCGGGCAGAGCATCACGCTGATAAGCCCTTTGATTTAAAACGTATAGCTATCGCGCCTGGCTATAACATCTTGCAAGTAGCCGGTTACCCGCATCTCCGAGTCCTTCATGAGCTACTGTCGTACGGGATTTTCACAGCTCTCGGATGAAATGACGGGCAACTTAGGATGATACTCAAAAACCCAAAAAGCGCCTATTCCGCCACGTGCAAGCAACCTGCACGGTAAGCATTAGTAACTGGGATGCGCCAGAGGCTCAACTCAGCATGTTCTTATACGCGTCAGACTCAGTGTCTACACTACTCACTCCGAGTGTCATTTTGAAACAGTTGTCTCAAGTACGTTCATAGACTAGCGGTCCCACAACACAGGTAAAATATGAGCGCATCGCGCTGAAACGAGGATCACATTGCCCAAATTTCAAGCCTGTTTGGACGGGCACAGCATTGCAAGGAGGGCTATTCTCCGACCATCGCTGACACGGCGCTGACGGTCAGACCTGAGTATTCGAACGGAAGCGAGGCGTTGCTGCAACTTCGTACGTGAATTGAAGTTATACTACTAGCATATAATTTTCTCGAGTTATAGATGATCTCTAAGGTTCAAGAAAACATGGACTAAACGACCCTCAGTTGACTAGTAGCACTGTCACCCTACTTCGGTTGAGCCGAGACGTGGTATCTTATCCGAGTCAGTGGCGCGATCATGAATCCCTCCATGTTTCCGTAGTCCCGGCCTCATCCGTTTTGCCAGCGGTGGTACTTAGATCCTCAGCAGGTCGATGCAGTCACTTTTCACGGAACCAGCCGTTTTTTTTCAAGTTGGTCGGTGGTCTTCCCAATCGGTCGCTTCTTCGTGAAGGTACACATCCGTAGACTATCGTGAGTAGGCCCTCACTGGCAGCAGTATGTTTGGATCTGCTATCCCTTTATCTCCGAGTCTGAGTCCAAGTCCCCGCCTTACGCGCACGACTTGAGCTGCACCCTATTTCAACTGCCGGTGGTTGTTCCAGCTTATGACAGTTTGTTACAGTCGTGCACCTTCTTCCGCCGAAGCTCGGTATTCGTTTATCTTCTGCAATACCGCGACCCCGGTTAGCCATACATAAATATGTACGTTTCCATTCCACGCTTCTCAATACCTTCGAACCCTTGTTCGACCTCTCCATCTTTATCATGAACTTTAGATATTTCACTACGTTGTTTGCACTACTTGTCACCAACATCCCGCCTTCCCGGACTATTGAGCTAACTAGGGCACAAATTGCATGGCACCTTCCCCTGCCCGGGGCCCAATGGGTATTATCTGTGCTCACGACGGGACCGTCACAAACTGCCCTTTGGTGTGTAGACGTGTTCTTGTGTGACCTACCTCCGAGTCATATCATGTTGTTTGCACTGGCAGGTTTCTCGCTGACAGCGCCCTTCTCAGAGTCCCGGCCGGCTTGTATCTCAACTACCTCAACTCCGACGGGCAACCACGTCGTACGTCTCTCGTCCGGTCCACTGTTGACCATTAACATTAAGCAAGCTGGTTAGGCAAAGCATTGGTTGCGCATTTACTTCTAGATGTTTGCGTGGCCAAGTTCCGATTACCTACCGGCAGTGACTGGCCTACAGATCTCGTGCTTCCCAATGAGGTCTGGCTTAGTCGTCAGTCATCGTCCTACAAGTGTCGTCATCCTTCCTGAATTTCTTCCCAAGTGATCCCTCACGCAAATACATTGCCAATCTTCGAGAGCGCGGCCGTCCACATTGTGGAGTGAACACTGGGATCCGTCCGCAACTTCTGTACAACCAATGGTTTGGGTGCACGTGATTGAATTCGGTGACCTGCTACCAACTGGTAGAGCATAGAAGTCATCGATTAGGGCATCCTCGGTCGTCGGCTAGACACTTCGTGTTCGATCGTAGTATCAGTGCCTGGAATAAACAGGATTTGTTTGCGAGTGGTAGAAATTAATGCCTTTGCCATACAGAACCAAACAGACATTCTCAATTTCTCAAGCCTGGACTCGGTCGGACTTGGGGCTTATAGGCTCATCGAGGGTTCTTTGAGCTTGATATCAGTAACAACGTCAAACGGATTCATATTTCATGGCAACTCTTACACCACTTCCGATCTATCCTCCCACCCAGGCAAGAAAGGGCTTCTCAGCATCGCAATTAGCTCACTTTCATCTCAATCTCTTGAGCGTACTCGCACAAGTGATCAGACTACCACCAGCGAAGCGGGATACCCCGTCAACCCGTTCGTTCGTTGCCAGTTATGCTACCGACGCGGCACATCAGATTCTCGAGACCTTGATCTGGGAAGACACTACTCCTATGAAGCACGATAATCGCCTGAGCCAACGCGTACTTCTCCTTTCAGAGAAGATCGCATCATCTGCGCCAGGGCTGGAACTTAGAACACTACTCGATCTCTGCGTTGCCTTTCCCTCCAAGCCCGTTCGTTTGAGGTTGATCTTGTCTACAGCTCTTATTGGGACACCCGACCTGCCGGCGAGATTTACATCGGAAGTCGTCCCCGCGTTCACGGCCCTGTTGTCCCCCTCACGATCTTCGGGCCTATATGGTCTCCGGAAGACGGCCCGGTGCTTGACGAGCCTTCTTCGAGCTAGTCCGCCGGCCTTCATTCGTCCGTTCGCACATAGCAGGGACTTCATCCTCTCGTTCGCACGCGCGTATGATGACGGCCTCACCGCCATCTCCCGGTCATACGGCGGTATCCGCACGGGCATCACTAACCCCGAGCTCGACCATTGGGAGCGCATATGGCTCGATACCAAAGTGGATATCCTCGACACCTTCCACCTGATTATGACGACAATGGTACAGGACCTATCGGCAGCATCTGGGACAGACCTCGCAGCCGAGGCAGATCGGACGTTTGGGGTCGTATTCGCACTGCTCGATATCGTGCCACAGTCGGCACCTGTGGGCCAGACCGAGGCAATCCCGTTCCTTAATCGGCCACTCGTCACAGACTACCAACATGCGTATGACCTGAGCAGGACGTTGGCGTCTGTATTGCAACGCGTATCACGTGATGATGCGCAGATGGAATTCATGGAATCTACATTGCGCTCCCTTGGTGTCCAGCCCGGGTCATCAGGCGGACACGCCAAAGATCCGGGTGTCCTCAAACTCATCCTTCGTTCATCCGGCATCGCTCCCGGAACGTCCAGCAAGGCACCGACGGTCGCACAATCCGTCTCCGAGGACAAGGGCAAAACCAAGGCGACCGCTCCAGAACCTTCCCCATCGCATGACACCGATCTCGACTTGAAAGTGACCCAAGTGCTCGACATTTTTCCGGATCACTCGCCAGAGTACATTCACAAGCTGTTGACACATCCTTCTTTTCCGTTCCGTGGCAATGCCGAAAGAGTGATCGAAGCGCTTTTGGAGGGAACAGCGCCAGATGAGGACGCGCTCGGAAAGAGTGCCATTGACTCGGGCGCGTTGAAGGTAGTCGTTCCTGCGACTCAGGATGCGCCTATAGAGAGAAGAAACATGTTTGATCAAGAGGTTATGGATCTCAGTCGCGTGCACGTCGGCAAGAAAAAGTATGTCGTCCAGATAGTGATTTCGGATTGGCATGCTGACAATCACTCGCGCAGGCAAGACGGAGCGTCGTTGACGAGGGACAGGGCAGAAATCGAGCGGATGAAGGCAGAGATACTTCAGCTCGCCGAGGCAATGTCGGTGGATTCGGACGAGGAGAGACAGCCTAGGGCACTTGACGTGATTGATCTTGATGATGACCTCGACGAACCGGGCGCGAGCTCCGTCAGAGTCCAGGGCGATGGGGAGGACAGTGGGGACGAAGAACGTGTTGACCCCATCAAGCCCGAAACAATATTAGAACTGGCGTATAACCGAGATCCCAAGTTGTTTGATCGGGATGCTCAGACACGAAGAAGCAAACAGCGCAGTGATCTCAAACAACAGACAGGTAATAACTGTGCCGCTGAAGTCTTTGTTAGAGTGACCAAGGTTTCTTCAGGTTGGACAGACGAACAGATCGAGGGTTGGAGAATCATGCTAGAGAGAAACGTGAGTGAATTTTTGTATGCACACATGCCTATTCACATGGATGTACATTGCTTTAGCCAAAGAAAGAACGGATATTACAGAAGCACGAATTTTCTGGGAATAGAGCAAAACCTATACCCATTGCAACTGAAGAAACAGGAGATCAATCTGGCGGTGGGCACAGGGGCGGGGGAAGAGGCAGAGGCAGAGGCAGAGGACGGGGGCGAGGCCGAGGTAGTAGTGGCGGAAGAAGTGGACCGGGAGAGAAGAGTGATGAAATCGCACGTGAAAGGGCGTTCAAGGAGAAGCGCGGATCTAGCAACCGAAAGAGAGGACACGACAAGAAGATGGCAAAGTCAGGTGCGGGCCCATCAGCGTAGAGTCTGGAGTGACGATATGTTCGATCGCGAAAATGGAGTAGATGTGCACGGGAACCTCGATTAGGAGCCAAACATTTTGGCAAACCTTGGGTCAAAGGTCAGCTCGACAACATCATTGACCAATTTCATGTCTGGTGTCTGGTAAAAGATGCGGAAGGATACCAAGGTAGTGGGGCTCACCGAGTTCCTTTTCCGAGTCCAAGTTGATACTGAAAACGAATTTGAGCTTTGACTCGTTTTCCACTCGACCGACGATCTCGACGAATATCCCCTCCACCGCTTGGCTCTGGATACCCTGAGATGGATGTCTAGCAGATAGACAATTCTACCGTACCTTGTTCATAACTACCTCGACTTGTCCTCCGTCGCATGCTTCTACAAGAACACCTTCGGGGTTGTGCTAACAAGTCCAGACTGATATAAAACAGGGCGACCATTTGCCCAAGAACATCACTCACGCTAAGTACCTTGCACGGCAGTCGTACTGTGCGTCCAACAAAGTTGGAAAGACGCGCAGCGTTGACTCTGGGTGATTCATCAGCCATTGCGGGACGTTGTGGTGACTGTCAATTGTCAAAGACGCGTCCGTTTGTGAACTTGTTTGGCTTTGCGCGTTTCACACATTCACCTGGACCATCATCATGGCGAGCTTGGGCGGGATAGTGTTCCCCCTGTCGATGGAGGTGTGACCTCCCGCAAGTCCATGATTTATGGTTTTATATGATGGATATTCCAGAAACTAGGTCATGGTGAGAATATGCAACCCCACTAGGCGTAACTCACACGAACGTGGAGTATCCTCTATCTCTCTCTAGGACGGCATTCTCTCGACGCTCTAGTTATTCTCGAGTGCAGTTAGGGTGCGTTGTCACTCTAGATGTCATACTCGCCCGATGCTTAATGTTGCGTCGACCAGATCGTTCACATCGTGCACTTGAACGTGATCAGTGAAGGATGCGGGCAGTCGTGTACGAAGAACCCTTTTCAGTCTCCATCAAGGAGGTTGCGAAACCTGTGATCATTCACCCAGACGACGTCATCGTCAAAGGTGTGGTTGGCTCTTGTTCCATCGTATCCTGCTGTGCCCTGACTCAGTCGCCACGACCCACAGTGACAACGACATGCATCTGTGGGAGGCGAGTCGTGTTTGCCATTCACCGCCATACCTGTTCCCGCGAAGGCGCATATATCCTACTTCGTATTTCTAACTGAAGCGTCCGGATAGTGACTTGCACATGTACGAAGGGCGCACAGCTGCCCAGGCTGGCATCGTATTCGGACATGAAAAGTGAGTCCGTCCCTCACTCAGTATGGACCTTTTGAAATTCTAATCGTGATATCTTTTGCCAGTATGGGTATTGTCGGTGTGAGTATCTGTGATCGCGAAGACTATGAACGGCCTGCTCATGATATACCCAGGAAGTAGGCACTGGTGTAACCGTGAGCGCATATATGTCTCGTTCTCTCGAGCGTTGTTGACAGAATTTGCCGACCCTCTGTTCGTGTCCGATTCGTAGCTTCTTAAAAGAGGCGATCGAGTTGTGATGCCGTTCAATGTGGCCTGTGGTCGCTGCTTGAACTGTGAAGAAGGGAAATCAGCGTTTTGTACTGTCGTTAATCCGGGTTTCGTGAGCTCTTACTTTGTCGTGTTTGTATTCATCGGAGGCACTCACCGAGCGGTCAGGCAGGAGGGTGAGTGCTTCATATAAATGATCTTTGGATCCCGTCTGATGTCTCTGAACTCAAGAGCATATGGGTAAATGTTCTTATTTATAAGGTATTGCCTCATTCTAATCTTGGGGCTTCATGAGCTATGTCGCGATGGGTCCATACCAGGGTGGGCAAGCCGTAAGTTGTATGGGCCATTATGTTCATCACTTTGGATTTTTAATGGGCTTCCAGGAATTCGTCAGGGTTCCGTTCGCCGACTTCAATGCTCTCAAGCTTCCTCCTGGAACAGAGCATGAAGAAGACTTTGCCTTGTTGGCTGATATCTTTCCTACCGTGTGTCTCTTGTTGTAGATCCAATCCGCGATGTTTGAAATTGACACGAAAAGCAGGGATGGCATGGTGTGGAACTCTCCGTACGTTTTTACCTCCTGTTCCTTGTGTTCCGCATACATATGTATATTTCAGGGATTCCGCCCTGGTGAATCCATTGCAGTGTTCGGTGCGGGTCCTGTGGGGCTCATGGCAGCATACTCTGCTGTCCTAAGGGGAGCATCGGAAGTATACGTTGTAGATCGTGTCCCAGAGAGGCTTCAAAAAGCGAAAGAAATTGGATGTATCCCAATTGATTTTTCGAAGGGCGATCCGGTGGTGTCGATTAAAACACTGAGAGGCGGGTAAGCATCTCCGTATTTTGAGACACATGGGTGATATTTCTCACACGGATGTGGTCATTTAGGAGAGAAGTAGATAGAGGAGTAGATGGTGTGTATCCTTTGGATTGTCCGCCACTCGGAATTTGGTTTTAATGCATTTGCTCTAGCTGTTGGGTATCAAGCGACAACAGGCGATGGCAAGACAGAGAAACCGAATGCAGTATTGGAGGCCCTGATTGCTGTTGTACGCCCTACTGGCGGCCTTGGCATCCCGGGGTTGTATGTTCCCAGCGATCCTGGAGCGCCAGACTTGGCTGCAGCTAAGTACGTTGAGATCCTCGGCCTCGTGGAGCTTCTGCTAATCAAATTTGGATGGTCAAAGGGGTTACATATCATTCCCCTTTGGTGAGTGATTCACACACACACCTGAAGGGAACGCCAACGGCTGGCGGCTGTATTTCTATACAGGAAAACTTTTCGAAAAGGGACTACGAATTGGGACCGGCCAGTGTAATGTCAAGGTATGTTCCTTGACTCTTCGGCTGCCGTTACGTTTCTGGATCGCTTTGTAATGCATCCGTTGTTAGGCATACAATCGTTACCTCCGCGACCTCATCATTGCTGGCAAAGCAAAGCCCTCGTTTGTTG
Organism: Zangia roseola; assembly: GCA_038090095.1. NCBI lineage: Eukaryota > Fungi > Basidiomycota > Agaricomycetes > Boletales > Boletaceae > Zangia > Zangia roseola. The sequence continues at coordinate 75,978 of JBBPMD010000003.1, forward strand.
TATCGCATAACCTGTCGTTGGACGAAGCGGCAATGGCGTATGAAAAATTCGATAGGAGGGTGGACGGGTATACCAAGGTCTTGTTACATCCTTGAGTGTTCCTGCGTGCTCGACGGATCGCGCACGGCGGACAGGCGAATAAGTCGGAGTTGGAGTTGGTTTGAATAATCGGAACGTGGGTTGTGATTTGTTCCTTATCACCAACGTTGCTACAGGGTGTATACCTGTTGTATGTTGTATCCAGTAATGGCATCTTTCTGTATAAATTGCTGTTATTTGTTTCAAAAAGGAATTAAGCATGAATATGTGGAAACTATTCGTGAATCTAGCGCCTTTCCCCCTTGAGGCCCGAGGGCAAGGTAACCATTTTATGGAAGAGAAGCTGGGATCATGCGGAACATCTCAATGTACAAATTTCCAAGCCCGTTTCACGAACAACGATTAGTCCAAGACGAGAGACAAGTCGAGATCATGTCAGTTCACAGGAACCACTGATCCAGTCCGATAAAGAACACTGTACTACATATGATAGTTGTCTGGTCTATGCCACGAATGATCGTCCATTAACGTTTCGAGAGCGTGGCATAACGCATGACTACTATACCTTCCCTCAAATGTCGGTAAAATATCGGCAATACTCGTTCATTCCTCAAGGAAGAAGTAATTACCGGCAGCTAGAAGTTTTGGGTTTAGAATTATTGGAGAGTGGGGTAGCACAAAAAAGCGTACTCTTCTGCTCACGGTCCTTGATACTGTTTAGCTTGTTCACACGAGGCCTGAAGTTGGTAGGATCGCGGCGGAATGTAATCTCCAAAGAAGCCAAGAAGCGGTTCATTCCCGAGAGAAGGGATTGCGACCTTCAAGCGGCATTAAGTGCCCACAAATGCGGTTACCATCCAACACTACTCACGGTGTTGCCGTCGCGGAAATGGCCGGCTGTCCCTCAAACACAATAACGCGGTCGGCCAGGTAGGTTGCCATGATGAAGTCGTGCTCAATGACAAACGCGGTCTTCTTGGCATGAAGAATGAAACTGGGCACGGATCAAAGAGCACGCCAGAGCTTCGAAATGTAATAACAAACCGCTTAATAACCTTACTGGCGATGATACGTTGCTCGGAGTCCAGGAAACTGAAAGGAACGTGTCGGCGGAAATTACCCGTATGTAGCCATAGTGACTGACTCACCTGCTTGGTTCATCCAGCAAATAAACAGACACATTCGGTTTGCCTAATGCCACATTAGCTTGGGCAAATTTCGGGCGTAGAAAACACGCTTACCCAAAGCGAGGACAATCGCAACGCGCTGTAGTTCTCCTCCAGAGAGCGTCTTCACTTCCTGATCCATAATATTTTCCAAATTCATTGGTTTCAGTACATCGCTCTGGAACTGCGGGTGCATGAATGCCTGTTTGATCTGCTTTAGCAAGAGCATGCGGACGCTCCCCGGGAACTTGGGCGATATCGTTTGCGGTTTGAGTGACACAGCAAGCTCTAACTTGTCCGTTTCGACATCTGGAGTTAGCACACCGGCCAAAAGGCGAACGAACGTGGTCTTTCCAGTACCGTTCTCTCCGAGCATGACAATGATCTCGGAGTCCGTGAAACTGCCCGCTTCAACTGTGAGCTTGAAATTGCCCATTGTCTTGGTCATCGCAGGGTAATTGTAGTGGCGTGTTTTGTCCACTATTAGCTCTTCCGCGGTCTCCATCATCTTGAAGGTCAGTGAATCTTCACGGAAGCGCAGATTCTCGGTTGGTATGAACCCATCTAGGAAGATGTTGATGCCTGATCTCAAGGTTGTTGGCCAACGACAGACGGAATTCTGCGAATCACCTACCTTCCCGAACAGAGTAAGGCATGGTGACGACCCCATACATGGATGGTTTCCCGTATAGACAGCAGACATAGTCAGACAAGTAATCCAGAACCGAAAGATCGTGCTCGACAGCTATGACGTAGCAGTTTGGGCGCAGCAAGGAGCGGATAACTTCTGCGGCTTTCAATCGCTGTTTAATATCCAGGTAACTCGATGGTTCGTCAAACATGTACCTAAACCGGATCAGTATCAACTGTCGAGGCGGAAGATGGGTGACCGTACACGTCCGCCTTCTGAATGCATGACATCGCAATCGCGAATCTCTGTAGCTCTCCACCTGACAATTGACCCACTTCGCGGTCGAGAACGTGGTGTAGTTCAAGTTCGTCGCACATTTTCTCCTTGTTGTCGAGTTCTAGCTTGGAGTCCAGCATTTGATCGACAGTCATGCTCCCCTTGATTGCGCGTGGTATGTGATCGACATATTGCGGTTTAATGAGGGCCTTTAGGTTGTCCTCCAAAACCTTGGTGAAATAATTCTGGAGTTCGGATCCGCGGAAGTATTTCAGGATCTCTTGCCAATCTGGCGGGTCCTGAAAGAATGTTATATTCGAGGAAATGGGAATGTATTATGCATACATCGTATCGGCCCAAGTTTGGTTTGAGTTTCCCGGCAAGAATTTTGAGCGCCGTGCTCTTTCCAATACCGTTAGTCCCCACAAGTCCGAGAACTTGACCAGGCCTGGGAGTGGGGAGCCGATGCAGCTTGAAAGCGTTTGCAGTATACCGGTGGGTGACCTCGGACTCAAGGTTGGTGGGCAAATTGATGATGGAAATAGCTTCAAAGGGACATCTTACAATGGATCTGTTTGAACGCACAGGAAGGGACCTTGCCATGGACTTACTTCTTTACACAGATACCACAACCGATGCATAGGAACTCGGATATGAATGCGATTTTATCCGACGACTTGACTTCGATGCAGAGTTTACCTGAGGAAAAAGTCCGGTAGTCAAGGGTTGTTGTAATTCAGATCGATCAGGCATGGCGCGCACCCATTTTCACAACAGGACATGACTATCCTCGGAATGGGTCAAACGTGGAGACAGTGAAACATATCTGATCTACTGACTTTTTTACATTCTTGGGCACATCGCTTGGGTTTGCAGCGATTTGAATCGACGATAGCGATACGAGTGATCTTGTCCGCCATAGTTTGAGTGCAACTACTAAGTGGTGTACGATCTGGACAAGTCTGCATCAACACGTGACTGACTCTCCCATTACAGCACAGCCACCGTACTCGACATTGTACCGCTAACTTGAAAGGATGGGGAAGAACAAGACAGAGAAGAAAAGCAGTAGTGGCAAAGGTAACGCCAGTGCTACCGAGAAATCTGAGGGAAAGGTGTGCACTTCGAACTATGATCAACACCAGTCCTTACTGTAGCAGACCAAAGACGGGCTGAAGCCTGCCACTGCAGTAAACGTCCGCCATATACTATGTGAAAAGCAGTCAAAGGCATTGGAAGCCCTGGAAAAGATACAGGTATTGGTTGATATTTGCACGATGTTGTGTTGACCATATATTCAGGGAGGGCAACGATTCGACAGTGTTGCCCAAGAGTATTCAGAGGACAAGGCGAAAGGTACGCATCATGTGTATCTTTGGTTGCTTCTTTCTTAGTGTGGTTTTCAGCTGGAGGAAGCCTTGGTTGGATGACCCGAGGATCAATGGTTGTAAGTCACCACAGCTACTGAGGCTATGTATATGAGGCGCTGACGCGGCGTGATGGCGTTGTAGGGCGCATTTCAAGATGCCGCGTTTGGATTAAAACCATCAACTGTGGACAAGCCTGTTCTGTCCCCACTTGTCAAGACGAGCTTCGGGTATCACATTATTATGGTCGAAGGCAGACGATAAAGAGTACACATCAATATACTACCTAAACTTCTCACCCAGAATCGCCCGCATTATGCTAAGGCTGGACACCCAACTGCTTCGTCATTCACCACTGCGTCAGCCGTGACCACAGTTACTACTCTCGCGGAGATTGCGCTCCTGCGCTTTCTTCTCGGCTGCTCCACATCGGGATCGGGAGTGGTTCCAGAAGATGTCAGCTCTGGCTGGGTGGTGATTCGTCGAGACGTGCTAGATCTTCTCGATTCGCCGTTGCTACGATCGATCGCCCGTTTGCGCTTGTTCCCGGTAGATGGTGCAGGGTCGTTCAGGGCTGCCGGCGAAATGCGAGAAACTTCGTCATCATGACGACGTATGTCTGCCAAGAGGGCATTGCCTCTCTGTTTACTGGCTCTGCCATTCTTGCGGCGCCTGCTCGTTCCGTATTGCATGACTGCTTTCCTGAAGTCGACGCCCCGTTTCTTGTGAAGGTAATAATATGTGACACATTGGGCAGCCGTCTTGTTCGGTAGCCGCTGAGCGATGAGACCAAATTGTTTTGGGTGTGCAGCGAACTCGTTGAGGAAAATGTCGCGCTCCTCCTCAGTCCAATAGTCTTGACCAGAAGAGGCACTGTAAAACTCCGATGGATCGTCCACGATGTTGTTCGTGTCATCAAACAGGTAGGGTACAGAACCTTCCGTAACCGAGACCATGTCCGGAATTTTAGCCACGTTTTTGATCGCGAGATAGCTGGGATCGGTGAGCTCTTCAACGCCTAAGCTAGCAATGATCTGCTCCATCTCCAGGTCCGAACGGACAGCATCTCCCATAACAGCAGTTGAACGCCGGGTTGTCCTTCCACCGCCTGAGGGTGCCGCAGATTCCTCCGGGGTTCCGGTCTTCTGCGCTTCATCAAGCCGCGCACAGTGCTCTAGCCACCGTTCGTGTAGCACCAAGTATTCGGCCTTTAACCTGCGAGACTTCTCCACAATCTCCGACTGGCGTTCTACAAAGCGATCGACCAAAGAAGATCGAATAGCCCCGTTTGTAGCCAGCCTAGCAGAGGAATTGGCGGCGAATAGTTCTTCTGATCTACGATTCTGGTTGCCAGGAGGTGGCGGGAGGTTCACGTTTGAGACTACTTGATTGGCTCGGAGAACAGGGTAAACTCGTTCAGCGCGCGACTGACGGTCATAGCGGAGACGTCGGACTAACACGAGGCGAACTCCCTCACGGGTTGATTTGAGATCAGAAGGCTGACATAGAACAGTGCGATTTGCTGGGGAAGCTGGGAGAGTACTGTGATCGCTGACCACGATTCTCAACGAACCAGTAGGTGGGTTAGATGAAGTCATCGTGTTCACTTGGTTAAGGTGGGAACTAGGCTCTGTTACGCTCGATGTCAGGTTGGACTCCCTTCCTGGTACCTGTATGATGGGTGAGGGAGTTGCTGTTGAGGACTGGGGAGGAGCCTCTCGGGGTTCATTAGCCTCGGGGGACGCGGGAGGGATGTCGAGAGTAGCATGCCCTATACTCGTACATAACTCTGCAGCAAGAGAACCATCGCGCATTGTCGATGATTCTTCAGGTGTGGGACAGAGAGAATCAATGGTCGTAGAGTCTGCATCCACGTGTGGCGTGGCGTGAGGCAATTCTGGATGACAGTCAGCAATGTTGCCTTCGAGATCCTTCGAGAGCACCTACCCTTGTGAGGTGTTGTATCGCGGGAAGATAGCATATCAGGAATTTTGGGTAGCGAGACGTTACGTCCCAGAAGCTCTAGGTTTGCTGCAAAATTGCCATTCGTGTAGATGGTCTCGTGGCTAGACGACTGCTCGTAGGCCGAGACTTCTTCGACCATTCCCAGGCTTTTGGAACATTCTGATGCGGCATTGTTATCACCACCTGACAACGGTACCTCATTCGTGGCGCGCGAGAGTGCCTTCTCCTGCACTGGTTGGATCGATTGCTCCAGAAGAGTGGGTTCTTCACCAAGTTCGGAGATACCGGGCCTGAAGTATCTAGGTGATCGCGACGGTGATCGAGATTCGGATTTTGTATTGGGACCATCTCGAAAAACAGAACTTCCTCGTGAATGGGATTCTGAGGGAGAGAGCGAGCGGCGGGCACTACCAGCGAGAGGAAAGAGCCCTGGACTGGCTCGATATTCGTCCGTTCCAATGAGACGAGACGTGGGTGAATGATTCTGCGACTTTGAGGAAGAAGGCAGACGAGGAGGAGTGCTCGAAATCGAGCTTTCTTGGCGATCGCCGTAGAAAGAAGATCTTCGTTGGTGGCTTACAGCATCACCTGTGTGAGATGATGCCCACGGGTCATCTTGGTACTGGGGTCGGTACGTGTCGGCAGTGCGCGAAAAAGACCCAAGGTCGCGCACAGCATGAATGACGGAGGGGCGGTAACTGTCGTAATGTGACACAAAGTCGGAGCGTATAGCAGGCCGTTGGGGGGAGATGTCTCGTGACGGTTGCTGTCGACGATCGACATACCGTTCCAAGGCGGGATCCGACCTGCAAATCACTAAATGTTATGGCAGTCTTACCTCGGCGATACGACGTACGGTTCATACCGAGGAGGCCTATCGTTATGTGGTTGTCTCCAGGCGTCTTGGGGTTCGAACATCCTCTCAGCTAGGGTATCACGACGACCTTTATCCCACGGAGGGGGACTTGGGGAAGGTCGTTTATAGGCCCATCGAGAGGTGTGGTCCCACTGACGAGATTCTTGTTGTCTTGCACGGTCATAACGAGGGGGTGACGGACTACGACTATAGTATCGCTCCGGCCGGTAAACGTTTGGCCTGTAACTATTCGGATGCTCGTCATAATATGGGTCACTTCGAGGTTTATAACTATCGTAGGCGGCCCGCCTTGTAAACGGACCAGGGGAAGGGGATCTACGACGAGGGAAATGCTATGCAAATGCTTTGAGGAACTAATGAAGCGAAGTATTTGATCTGACTGACATCGTATGATGAAATACCAGCTGGAGGTCGACGCAGATCATGTGGCAGCGAGGTTCCGGTTGGAGACAATTGGCCATACGTGATGAAGGACATGCTCGAAGATGTTTTCGATATCTGAGACGCTGCCAACGGTCTTGGGACGAGGAATGAATACTGGGAGTCTTGGAAGCAATACTTGTCACGGAAACTGTACTTCGACGCCGCTCATGAAAGTGGGGTCGAGACAACCTGGACGATGTCGAGACTAAAACCCTGCCAATTGTACTCTGGACAATGCGTGGACTCGCAAGACAAGAGGGGAGTATGAGAGGTAGAGAACGTTTGAAACTCCGCTGGCCGTGCTCGAGGTTGGTAAACGCGTCCCGACAGTATTACACTTGTTATGGACTCTGCCAACCCGAGCCACGGCCTTAAGGATCCTCAGAGACTTCCTTTCGAGTCGGCAAAAATACGGAGACTCGTCCTAGGCTCTTACTGGACCATAATCATCCTTGCTCTTCCGTTCTGGTGGAGGCTCACAAGTATCGAACGCATTGCACTGCCCTCCGTCCGGGTAAGGGCGCAGCTCGACAACAAACTCGTCTTTCCTGTGGATGTCCAGGTCGACGAATCGAGCTTTGGAAGCAGCGCATCCGGTTTGGCAGAGAAGCTCAACGAAGTTCTTCCTCAGGCTCTTCGTACTTCTCCTGCTTTGAACGTTCGTGTAGGTGTTGACAGGAACATAGGTGCGAGAGATCGAGTGGGTGGGCATGTGTCTGGTTAACCAATGCTGCAGAGAACCCAAGTCCGGCTCCAATTGCATACACCGTTGTCCTCGGGGATCGCACTGCTGTCCAACACCCCAAAAAGCTGGTTGTAGGCCCGGAGGATGCATCTGGTGGGTCGCATCGTGACTGGCACACCCCTGCGCATCATTTTCACCGTAACGGCCAGTTCACCGGCTGGTCAGCATTTTGTCTAGCCTCCTTGCGCCGGAGATCGCCCCCACACAGGAACAACGCGTTATTCAATATAGCAGTCGGTATCGGCTTGCTTTCACGTTGTTGAATGAAAACGCTGCATCCGATCGACTAGTTAATTCTTGGGACGTTCAACCTGCGATTCTTGGAAAGTTGTTTCTTTCATTTGAGTTCCGACGGCTGATCAGCCAGCACGCAGACCATCTGTTTCCTATTTTTGCTCGATTGAATGTGCTGCATAATGTTACCATCGAAAGTCAGGTCCAATACCATGCACCACTGGCATTCGAACCAATGCAAATTACTGATGGCAATACGACTTTTCACGGTGTCACTCCTGAGGATCTAACCGTATTCATCAACTCTGCTGAGTGGTCATTGTGTAACTATATTGCCCCTCGGACGCTGTGGATGAGAATTTTGACATTCAGTTCAGCTTCTAGTGTCTCCAATGACCCTGTGCTCCATTTCGTGTTATTTGTACCATCGTCATCACGGCAACCACTTTGCATCCTTGACGCGCATGGTAAGCTTTCATCGACCTTTGGATGGCTAGGTGACTCGAATCCCTTCAGGGTCACCCACGAATCAGAACGCATTTCTTTTGCCCCAATGGGGTGGTATCTTCATTTTAAACAGGCACCCGCAGGATGCGATGACGCACTTGACCGCAGCAGACTTGGTGCCTGTCTTTGTTGCGTTTTCAAATCTGCTGACCACCTTGTTGGGTGTCCCTGCCCTTCCCGAAGGTGTCCGGTCCGAGGACACCGCACCATTATCTGACTGGCAGCTGGATGCCCTCCTGCGCCAACGAACTTCAGAGAATGTCCTGAACAGCCAACAGACTCTTAGCAGCATCGTGAAACTTGTTGACCACATAGAAGCTATACCCGTTGACCAAAAAGTCAGAGGGGACGTACACGATGCGCTGTCAGCCCTCGAGGAGGTCTAGATTCCGTTCTCTTCAATTCATGCCGATATCCTGATGATGTGCTTTCGTCACAGACTTATCGCTCCGCTGTAGAGTCCCCTGCCGTTTCTTTGAAATGGTCCAGCTGGGCACTGTCTCTTGCCTCACATGCTTTTTTTAATCCTGGCATGCTAGCGATGCTGTACTTCCCTGCGGAGCACAAATATGCTGTTTATACACCCTTGTTCGCTTCCATCTCGGTGCCACTAATAGTCGCCCTCGGAAGAGAAATTTATGCGTGGAGAATGGAACGTCGGGTGGCGAGGACCAGATGACTGTATTCTTGGTAGAATTCTAGTCACCTTCAAATGAAAAAAAAGGCTCTTGCGGCGCCCCCGATTGCACTGCATTTTGGAGCGTGTTGCCAGCACGACTCCCAACATCAATATATCAGCACTTCAATCACAGCCGTTGAACATTTACTAAGTGTCACGTGACCACCGGATCGACGGTGGTCCGTTACACCGTGACTAGGAGGAACTAACTAACTTAGACTTTGACGCCAGACCAGGCCGCTCTAACCATCTGTTACCATGAGCTCGAACAAAGTAAACGTAGACGGTGTCATGTTGTTCGAACAGCCGTTTGCGCGTGTACGTCCGACTCTTCTCGAAGTGGCCAACTCTCACAGAGATCATGCATGTCAGGTACCCTACGAGAACTATCGCAAAGTGTTTCGCGCATCTCAAAGAAACATCGAGCGTGAATTACAGAGCGCATCAAATGAACTCCAGAAGCGCACAAAGGGCAACGAGGTCGACCTTGAGGATGCGGCGAAGACCATTGATGGGATGATAACGCGGGTGGAAAATCTAAAACGCAAGGTCGAGCCGTCACTTGCTGTGTGCGCCACTGATACTCATTTATCAAATGTGCTTTTTATACAGCTTTCGGATCTGCACGAAACCAATGGCAGGCCTACGCTTGATGTCACGCACGAGCGGCTTCAGCATCTTGCGCTAGTCGAGGCTTTGCCGAGCATTAACTGCCCAGAATTTTCACGTTGGGCGGACACGCGGCTGGACCGATGGCTGGTTGACTGGACACTCCGCGCGGGCCGAGAGCAGACCGCAAGGAGACTTGCCCAAGAGAGGGGGATCGAAGTACGTTAACCCTGTGGTCAGTCTCTGTTGGACAACACGTTGAACATTCATCTCCATGTAGACCCTTGTGGATATTGATCTTTTTATGGATATCCATAGAATAGAACGCGCACTCTTCCGGCATAGCTGCACTGAAGCTATAGCATGGTGCAGTGAAAATAAAACGGCGTTGAGGAAAATTAGGGTAAGTTCCTGAGCTACGCCATCTTGTGCCTCACATAGCAATTTCCGTGGCCTCGCAGAGCACTCTCGAGTTTGAACTGCGGCTTCAAGAATACATTGAATTGGCTCGCGCGCGCAAAACGCAGGAGGCGATCACGTATGTGAAGAAGCACCTTGTACCGTGGCAGGAGACCCACTTCCAACAAATTACGCAAGCCATGGCGCTCCTGGCTGTTCAACCGTCAACGACCTGTGGACAGTACAAGGTCCGTTGACCGTAAAGCAATTTCCGCCACCAAGTGACATGGTATTACAGCGTCTCTACGACGAGTCCCGTTGGACCTCCTTGATTCAAGCATTTCGCCTCGCAATTTACTCGCTGAACAGTCTGCCAACGGAACCGCTTCTGCATCTTGCGCTTTACGCTGGGCTCGCGTCCCTGAAGTTACCCGCTTGCTATGATCATCCGCACAACATCGACTGTCCCGTATGTGATTCCTACATCAGCATTCTTGCCAAAGAGGTGCCTTTTAGCCACCACGCCAATTCTACCATTGTCTGTCACATAAGCGGCAAAATAATGGATGAGGACAACATGCCAATGGCTTTTCCCAACGGATATGTTTACTCGACAGAGGTAGGACAGACTGCACGTCGACGCGAAGTAGTTCTGACGCGTTTAACCTCGGACGCAGGCACTCGAAGAAATGGCTGCCAAGAATAACAGCAAAGTCACATGTCCTCGGTCTGGTCAAGTTTGCGATTTCACCGCGTTGAAAAAAGTTTTCATTTCTTAACCGTAAGCTACCGGCATCGCATGCCTCGTTGCAAGATCCCCGCCCGCTCTCCTGGAACCGAGTCGGTGGCGGCCAAGTGGCGGCGCCCGCATGACAATGTACCGACCACGTGTAAGTGGTCGGTGCTGACTTCGGAAGCGGATAATGATTACCTTGGTTTTTGGCTTTCCGAGCTTGTATGTAACCTGGACCCCAATGGACTGTATCATCATATGCTGCGACTGTACCTGTCCAACGTGCTTGAGAATGTGAATCAAGATCCTTGGGTGTATATGAGCCGGTCCGCTTTCCCACGGCACTTATCGACTACCCTGGCGTCGCCAACGCCGTTGACATCTCATTCACCTTCATTTTCAACACCCTGGATAGTTAGAGAGGCTCACATGCCTGGAACTATCACTAGACCCGCTTCCATGTACAAGCGCAAGTCTTCGTCTGTCTCTGGGGATGGCACAGCGGGACTCGACGTGAAACCAAACGGAACAAGTGTCAGGTCATACACACTTTCTTGGAACGAGATACCCGAGTGGCAGAGAGATAATGAGTACATATTGAGTGGATACCGCCCGTAAGCATTCTTTCCTACCACAATTGGTAGTCTTGTTCCGTCGGTTGTGACGAGAGTTGTCTATGTGCAGGGTGCAAAACAAGTGGTCTGGTTGCGTTATCTCTGTCTTTGATCGTACGTCTTTGTACACTACTTTTGTGAATGCTAGCAAATCCCATTTCCAAATGGACAGACTTTCACAATGAGACTGGTGAGCGTTGAACGTTGAGCCCCGCCTAGACTCGGGATGTTTCATCGATCGTCACATAGTAAACATCCACACTCACTTTTGGGGTGCGATCGTTTTCCTTGTTCTACTTGCAACCTTCCAGACAAAACACGTTGGGGTCTATGCCACCACGACATGGGTCGATTCCTGCGTCATTGCAATATTCCTCATGTCGACCGTCTTCTGTCTCTCTGCCAGTGCCACGTTTCATACGTCTACGTGTCATTCCAAGAAAGTGAGTTTTGACGCCGAGTCAGCCGGCGGATACTCAAATCAGACAGGTTGTTGACAGCTGCCATGCTTTGGACTACGTTGGCATCATAGGTTCGAACACCATCACTACTATAACCCGTCACTGACACCTATCGTAGTCCTAACTGTCGGGTCGTTTGTACCCTGCATATATTATGGGTTTTTCTGCGACTCCTTGTCTCAGGTCATTCACCTACTCACTATCGGGTTAGCTGGTGCCTGTAAGTAATTTTGGGCGCTCAAGGAAGTTTTACGACGTGTTATGCCCGATAGGCGCAACGTACGTCGTGCTGAGTCCCGAGTATGCGAAGCCGACTCATCGAGGTGCGAGGACGGGAGTGTTCATTGCACTCGGACTATGTGCTGCTGTGCCTGTCACGCACATGGTCACGCGACACGGTACAATGAAAGTATTCTCCGAGATGGGGTTCGGCTGGTTGGTTACCTCTGGTGTGCTGTACATAGCGGGAGCATTGATTTAGTGCGTTGTCCTCATTCACCGTTAGTTTGTGTGCCTGACGCATTACATTTCATTCCCGCTCAGTGCGAACCGCATTCCGGAGCGACTTGCGCCTGGAAAGTTTGATTATCTGTTGGCCTCGCACCAGATTTTCCATGTCTTTGTGATGCTGGCCGCGCTGACTCACTGGATTTGTGTGTTGACGGTGCTCGATCACTGGCACTCTGAATTGGGCGGCACATGTGACGGGAGGTGAATTCACCGTCGCCTCCGTGCTTTCCCACGCCGTTCGGTGTGTGTGCTTTAGGTGTGGTAGACATCTTAAGCTTGAGCGGCCAGCGGAGAGAATTTACACACAGCGGGCTCCAATAAATGAACGTGGATAATCATTAGAAATTCGCTTGTGGAATTCCCGGAACCGTCCGCGATCGCGACCTTGCCCCCTCTATGAATGTATCGGGCGAATTCGTCATGCGCGGGCTTAGTACGCTGCGACGATCGGCTTCCGACGGGACGTGCGATGACGAATACGAATGAATGTAGTCCCTGGGCGCAACTTGTGCCGCACGTATACCGCGAGGCAAAAACTTTCGCTTTGGTACTGCGCGTCAGGGTTGGATGACCTGTCACTGATGGACTGGAAGCGTACTGCTCATACAGCGGAACGGGATTGGGGAAGGGACAGGATGCAAACTTGCTGCTGCATTGCTTCAAATGCTGCTGTCAGCCTGACGGCGGCCTTCCTGCACGTGAGGACCAAAAATCAATCGTCCGCGTCAACGTCGCGGAGCCGAAGCCTCGCTGTAGATCATAGATCTGGTCTCTAAGCGAGCACTGCACTGCAGGCACTTTACTGGCGCGTGTTGTACTAAATGTCATATCCACAGCAGACTCAACGTGCACCTCAACCGCAACTAAATAAAAGGCAGGATGTCAATCCCGTCTTGACTTCCTCGCCGCCCTCTTCTTCCCTTATCAATCCCCTCCCCAACCATGTATACAGTCGGCTTACAATCGGCAGCCGACGCCTTTATTATGTCGAGCTTCAAGGTCCAAGTGATCCTGGCTCTCTTCGTTCTTTTTGTCCTCCTAGCATTTGGTCACGGCTCGTCTAAAGACGACCTCTCTGCACAAGCCCCTGTTTATTTGCCTGGTTCTCATCTCCTTGCAATTGCCCCATTCTTCCGACGACGCTTCGATTTCCTCAACGACGGCTTCCGCAAAACGGGGGAAAAGTTATTTCAATTCCACATGCTGCGGGTTCGTGCTGGCACCACTCGGATATTAGCGTGGATTACTAACGTCATCGCAGGAGACCGTCATCGTCGTATCGGGAGAGTCGGCACGGAAAGCATTCTTCGCAAACAGGGCTTTTGATCTCACAGAAGGATTCAAAGTCCTGTCTGGTGCGGTATGTACCGTATCCACGAGCCCACCCACACGGGAACTAACGTGATCATGTTAGATTCCTATGGTCAAGGGTGTTACCTCCGATCTCCAGACCCGCCAAATAGCCCTCATCCACAAACGTCTTGCTTCAGTGCAGAAAAACGAGCATCTTCAACAACGTATGCCTGGTTAATCCCCATTCGTGTGTATCGCTAACACTTCCGAAATAGTTATCGTCCCTATTTTGGACGACTGTGACCGAGCTATGGGCACATGGGGAGCAAGTGGTACATTTGATCCTTTTGAGAAAATATATGAAGTATGTCCTTGATACGACGATGTCATGTTGGTAACGATTAATGGTAATCCTATTTGTCCAACGATAGCTTGTTTTTCAAACTACTGTTCGCTCCATTGCTAGTCAAGAAATCGCAGATGATCCTGCACTGGTTGCACGACTTAAAGGCCTTTACGATATATTGGACAGTGGAACCACCCCAACCACGATCTTACTTCCCTGGCTGCCTGCCCCAAGCATGCTTAGGAAGTTACTCGCGACCAAGGAGGTGTACGACATCGTCTCACGCGCTATCGACATTCGGATCAAGAGCGGGAAACCCAAAAATGATACGCTGCAGATGCTGATTGACGCCCAGGATGAGCATTTGGTGATGGTGGGAGTGAGTGGTCGAATGTCGACTTTCGAGTTCTCCGCTGATGCCTCTCTAGTTTATCATGGGCTTGCTGGTTGCCGGAGCCAGAGCGACTGGTACCACGGCGTCGTGGCTCATAACTTTCCTTGGCAACAACGCGGAGTGGAAGGACAAGGCCATTCGTGAAGTTGATGCACTGCTGTCGACATACCGCCCAGAATTGGCCATGAGTTCTTCGCTCTCGTCACAGTTGGCGTCCATTCCGTTGGAGGCATGGGAAGCGGAAACACCTGTTCTGGATGCCCTCATCCACGAGACACTGAGGATTGCGCAGCCCCACACAGCTATGCGTCGCAACCTTGGACCAGACACAGTCATTGACTCCAAGACCATCCCTTCAGGGGCATACATCGTTTATCCATTCTCGGATGTCCATCTAAATCCGGAACTATACCCCGATCCGTGGAAATTCGACCCGAGCCGCAAGGAGGCGAAAACGCCGTTCGGCTACGTTGGATGGGGAGGTGGTAAGTGTGCAAAGCAGCTGGATCATTACGTCGAAGCTGATACGTCGTGTTCACAGGAAAAACCATATGCCTTGGTCAACGCTTGGCGAGAATCGAGACTAAGCTCATTACTTCTATGATGCTCCTACGATTTCGGTATTCGATTGTGGACTCGAGAGGAGCACGACCTGATCCCCTACCGCGTCCCAATTGGAATGACATCCTGTTGTGCCGACCTGACAAGGACATTTATTACCTTGCATACGACAAGACTGAACTGTCATTATAGGTCAAGCTGGACATTGACCACCGGACACATCATTGGACTCGTCTTTGCCACGATCTTGCACTGTAACCTGCACATCTTACATCATTCACCACACGCTCTTTTTCCTTCGATCATTCGCATCTTTGCAACGTTTTTTTTTATTGTATTTATCATCTTTGAATGACTCCCTGGATTCTGAAGTAACTCGGGACCGTGCGTACATTCGTACATATTACGAACTCATTTTAACCATACTTGTTTTAGTTACACTTGTTCTTCTAGTCACCTCGTGTAATTCGCAAAAACTATTACATGTGCAATTCTTGCAATTGCTTAATGCTTAATTCTTGTAGACTTCGTTCATTCTGCCCTGGTGGTATTTGCTGTCATAGATATGTATGCCTAGACTAGGGACCATGGTGCCATTAGGTACATGAGAATGAACATTGCATCTAGATGGACTGTCGCCCGTCATGTTCGGGGTAAAACAGGACAAAGTTTGATGCGTATCGATACATGACATGCAAGACGACAGTCTACCGCAACGGTCGACGTTGTCAACGGTAACGACTGTACCGCAAACGTCCTACGTAGCGTACTTTCGCACGTCCAGAGCGGACACGAGTCATTTGAAGAAGAACTTGTCCTTTGATTTGACTCGTGTTGACGTTGAGCGCGGTCGCGGTGCGTCGTGCTGTCTTGCCTCGGAGAGGATCTGAGCTGCACTATCCTTTTCCTCTTGTCTCCTTCTCGCGATCCAGTCTTCTCTGCCCCTTCTTTCCCTCTCTGCCAAGCTGGCCCGCTTCTCTCTCGATGGTTCCCACTTGCTCCGTAATATCCGGCGGACGGCTTCTGGACTGATCTTGAACTTGTCCGCGAGGACCGCACAGGAGAATGTGTCCTTGTCGAACGTGTGCAAGGAACGAAGTCCGACCATGGCATCGCGCGACAGTTTACGCATGGGGTTCCAGCCCTCTGGGAACGCCTCCTTGATCTTTTCGCGATGCCGTCGCCACTGCTCAGGGGTTGGAGCTGCAACGGGGTGTTTTTTGGGGGGTGGTGGTGGTTCGTCCTCGCTGAGATCGAGACGGCCTGACGCGTTTACATGATCGCTGGCCGCGTCGGAGACGAGGGATGTGGGTGGAACGTGTCCTGCTAATTTCCAGTTGCGAGGTGGGATGTGCTGAGAGTAGAGACGACGCCCGGCGACTCGGAAGACGAGCGCTTGGATTCGCATCATTGTGGGTAGAGAACGTCGTTCACACTCCGCGACGATGATGATGGCTGTCGGCATCCCCCGATCTCTGGCCCACCCACGTCTCCTGCTCCCAGCAGTCACTACTGATCATGGCGGACGTCTCGGACGATGGTATCAACCAAGGTCGGTTTTATTGGTTGATTCGTGTCTTGTCAGTTTGAACTGGATCCTCATCCTAGCCTACCAGGACGTACGTTCTGACAAATCCGATACGAACTGGTTGCTTTTGGATTATGAGGTCAGCCCTTGTCCGCTAGTGTGGTGGCTGCGCTTGACACGCCTTCCCCACCACGCACGGCTAGTCCGATCGCTCGGATAAGCTCGTGGTCGCAAAGACAGGCACGGGCGGCCTCTCGGAACTCCGAGAGGCTTTCGATGACTCCAAGGCCTCTTACGGCTACGCACGCGTCACATACTCCAATGACAAAGAATCCCAGCGCGAAAAGTTCATTCTCGTCGTGTGGATTGGATCTGCCTGCAAGGTGATGCGTAAAGCAAAGGTCGGTCGACCACTCCTCTGTTTTACGTGCGACACCGCGTGTATCTGTCAGACCGGCGATGCGGTGTGATGTTTTCCCGGCATGTATCGCACACCCACTTTACCCTTGTTCCGATTTGGACACGTCCGTGAACTCATGCGATTCCTCCCCACATTCCAGATTTCCGTCCATACAGCCAATGTCAAGGAGGTGCTGCGTGTTTACTCAATCGAGGTGGCTGCTCGTGAACGTGATGACCTGAACGAGGGGCCTATCGTCTCCCGGCTGCGCAAGGTGAGTGATACGTTTGTCGTGCCGCATACCTTGTCTGACAGATCCGTGTAATGTAGGCCGGTGGCGCAAGCTACGATGGTGTATGATATGTTTCCTTATGGGTCTATCTCGGACACAGTAGCACACAGTCGTGCATGTCAAATCACTATATATCGGTGGCAATTAGGTTGACACCGCCCCGACACAAACGGAGGCATTGTGGGTTCTTCAACGCACACAGAGTGGGCTCCGCCACACACTTGCTCGTGTGTTTAGTTCGACACCAGGGAAAACCTTGTTAGGTTCCGCATGCCCTCGTTTGTCAACCGCATGCCCATCCAGCCGTCCATACGCTTAGCCAACAAAACTTTTTCGTAGAAGGCGATGGATGGCTCATTCCACTGCAAACTCCCTGAATGAGTCCCCGAGTGCAGGTCGTGTCAGGCACAAAGACCCACCGTGAGTACGGACCAATCAATACGTCCACAGTTCTGTGGGGAAAGAGAGCCATTGGTCAGCAAAAGAGTAATAATAAGCCACCTACCTTTTCCAGTGCCACCTTTCCAAGCTCGGCGAACAGCGCCTTACCAACTCCCTTATTTCTGGCCTCTGGTTTCACAAACAAGTCCTCGAGCTGCGTAGCGCGTCAGACACGTACATGACAGCTGTGCGCACGGCCGTACATACAGTCCTGGTCTTCCCAGCCAGGTGGAGAAATTAAAAAAATACAGGGCCATGCCCAAGGGAGCGCCTGGTTCCTTGGGAGTACCTTGGAATGCAAGAAGGGCGTGTGCATAGCCTTTTTCGAATATGTTTTCTCTAAACTGCGGGGAGTAAGCGAGGGCCGATCATAATACCGGCAGGGGCCCTGACCAGCTCCCGGGTGGCTGTTGCGGACTCTGGCTCCTTCTCATATGTGGCCTATGTGCGAGTGTCAACCCCAATCGTACACGGTTCGACAATTGGGGTCATACAAGGTCCTGGACAAGCTGCAGTAGTGTATCCTGGAATGGCATGGTCAGTGACAGACGGGGCCACGATGTGGATACGCACGACGTCGTCGACGGTGGCGGGACGAATGTGGAATGACATGGTCGATGATGTTCAAGATTATCTTATCAGCGCTGGTAGTGGGTCGTTTGTGTACATGTATTTGGCGCAAACCTTGTTTGCAAGTTTTCATCGTACATACACGCAACGCCTCCACTTCCCCCTTCCCGCGCAGGCATCTCTGATCCTCGTCACCCTTCATCATGGATCCAGTAAAATTGGCCAAACTGCAGGCTCAGGCTGCGGCTAACCGCCTTGGTGAGCGACTTTTGGTCGAGTGTGACCATCGCGTCTTGTCCCCAAAATCATGGCTTCTAACATGCTTCAGGTGGAAAGGGCACCATGCGTCGGAAAGTCGTCCGAAAAACTAAACCCTCTGCCGCACAAGACGACAAAAAACTGCAGGCTGCTCTTAAGAAACTCAATGTACAACCTATTCCTGGAGTAGAGGAAGTAAACATGTTCAGGGAGGATGGAAACGTGCTACACTTTACTGCACCAAAAGGTACGTTTTTCATCTGGATTTGGCCCTATTTCATTCCCGTATATATCGCTGTTTCCTCTGTTTCCTCTCATCGCGTCGTGTTTGGGATCTGGGGTATTAATCTTGTACTATTTCTGAACAGTTCATGCCGCGGTGTCCGCCAACACCTTTGCAATCTATGGCACGGGTCACGTCAAGGAGCTTACGGAACTCGTCCCTGGTATTCTGAACCAGCTCGGCCCTGATTCGCTCGCATCGCTGCGCAAGCTCGCAGAGTCTTACCAAGCCATTCAACAAGGGCAGCAGAGGCCATCAGCCGGTGGTGCTGAGGACGATGACGATGACGTTCCTGATCTCGTTGAGAACTTTGATGTTGAGGGCGAGCAGGCCGTCGCGCCGGCGCCGGCTGCCGAGACCCAGGACAAACTGGACGACGTGAACTGAAGACATGTGAAGAAGGTGTGGTGAGGAAGGGTTGCTAACCGGAGGAACGATCATGTGAGTCTGTCGCGATCGGGGACAGGGGAAAGAGGGGATTACCAAAAAACGGATACGGTATTGATTTTTTTCTGTTGATTTTTTTTTTCTTCACGCTTCACGCTACTCCTCTCACCCGCGATGATTGTATCCAAAGGTTTTGCACCTGTAGCTCACACTTGTCCCGTTCACTTGTGCTATCTTGTCTGTCTCTGTCTTTTGCAACTATCCCCATGCGACGAATGACTCGAATGACATCCGATGTTCGCACTGTAGCTCTGACCCTGGAACCTTTGCCCATTTTCCTGGCGCAAGGGACTTTGGGTGGCTGATTCGGACACCCCGTGGACCACACGAGGCTTCAGGGAAGGAGCACGTGTTGTCGTTGGAAGTGCAGCGTGTCTAGGCTCGACTGTGTTGAGTACGACTACACCCGCGGTCCCGAGTTCTTGTCCTATCGAACGACCGACCAGTGAGCCCTTGTGGCGTCGCTTCTCAAACACGCCTCCGATATGCCAACATCTGCCGGACCCGGGTTGTGGGGTACGCCTCCCAGATTCGATTGAATGCTATTTAGCCTAGCGCTCGATTATCGGATTCGATTTGGAACGAGATCGAGACGAGTGTGTCATGGTTTACGAACTTTGGTATGCTCCAATGTACTACGGCGGGTCCGAAAGGCGATCGCGATCGTTCAGTACGTCGACCTCCTCAGACCTCTGGTGTTTGACAGTTTGAACGCACCTGTCAATCTCGCGGGGTTGCCACAGAGGGTCTCGTCTCCTATATGCACGTCCTCCCACCCTCCACGTCAGATGATCCCCCCGCCAGAGGTCTGCTGACCCCACGCGCGTCATCGATATAAAACGGGCCGTTTCCGCGAGGTCGAAGATCCTTTTTCTTTCCCTCAACTGAGTCGACGTCGCCCACACGGAGACGCTTCCCAGTGCAACGACGGCGTGCTTCTGACTGTGTTTGGCGCGATGCCAGGAAAGTTTACGCGCTTTGAAACGCACGGTGAGTGAGCCGCCGAAGCGCATTCGGTTGTCGATGAACTCGCGGACCGATGCTTAGATGTGCGGTTCCCCACGTCCGTGACGGGCGATGGTACCGATGCGATGTGAGTGACCCCTGATGCGCTTGGTATCGCTTGACTGAGGTGCTCAGGAATACGGACTGTGATTATTCCGCGGCGTACGTGACGTTGTACACGGATTATGAGCTGGTCGGGCATGGCATGACGTTTACCATCGGCCGAGGGACTGATATCGTGAGTCACCTGAAACGCAGTCTGGTCAAAGGATGGATAGATGGGGCGTGTGATCCCATTCTCAGTCCTTAGATCGCCCTCCCCGCACTCCGAATCTATGATCCACACACGCTAATCATATGGATAGGTTTGCCATGCTATCCAAGTACTCGCGCAACGTTTGATTGGCCGTAATCCCGAGGAGTTCTTCGCGAACATGGGCCAAGCATGGGATTGGATGTCCGGTGACCCCCAATTACGCTGGTGAGTATCTGCGGTGCGACGGGTCGGCGGGAGATCAAAACACAAAAGCTAACTTTGCACCGCGCGGCGTTTGTTAGGATCGGGCCGGAGAAGGGGGTCATTCATCTCGCGCTCGCGGCCGTCAATAATGCGGTGTGGGATATGTTCGCAAAGTCGCGAAAGAAGCCGCTTTGGAAGCTCATCGTGGACATGACCCCTGTGCGTCGTCTCGTGCTTCGGACACACGTGGGTCTGAATGGATCTTGATGCGCTTTTGGTACTGGGCGTTGCGCCTTTTGAACCTCGTGGACGGGGTCTCTAGGAAGAACTTGTGAACGCGACAGCGTTTCGGTACATCACTGATGTGATCACACGCGAGGAAGCGTTGGCGATGCTGAAAGCAAAGGAAGGAGGTAAGCGGGAGCGGGAGGCGCATGTGAAAGAAGTTGGGTATGTGCAAGTTCCGTCTGGATGGCTTATCGGCGATAACAGATAACATGTGTGACAGATACCCGGCGTATATTACGTCTGCAGGGTGGCTCGGTGAGAGTGAGATTGATTATTGTATCGACTTTGCACTTATAATTCCCGTACGATATCAAATGCGTTTGATTGATTAGGGTACTCTGACGACAAGGTGGCCCAACTTATGAAAGAAGCGGTCCAAGCTGGGTGGAGCCACTTCAAGATGAAGGTTGGCGCATCGCTTGAAGACGATCTGCGGCGGGGGAAAATGATCAGACAGATCATTGATGACCCAAAGAATTATCCAACAGGTGCGCGATGACGTAGTAGGGATTCGGATATGCGGATGACGCGTGTTGTTGGTAGGGAAAGCACTTGGCGATCCTAACAGTCCGGTGCTGAAGGAGAGGAACGCGGGCCCAACTGGAGCGGTACTGATGATTGATGCGAACCAGGTGTGGGATGTAGACGAGGCGATCAGATATGTGAAGGCATTGGAAGAGATCCGGCCATGGTGTGTATACTTGGGCCGGTTGGTGTGATAAGAGGCGCTGACGTGATGATAGGTTCATTGAAGAGCCGACGGCGCCGGATGATATTCTTGGACACGCGGCGATCAGACGGGCACTCGCGCCGTACGGGATCGGCGTTGCGACGGGGGAACATGCACACAACAGGATGACCTTCAAGCAGCTGTTCCAGGCGGAAGCGGTGGATGTCGCGCAAATTGATGCGTGCAGGCTGGGTGGTGTGAGCGAAGTGCTGGGTGTGTTTCTGATGGCGGCCAAGTGAGTGGGCAGGACCGATTAATGTGCGAGACGGTCTGAGATGTCCGGGGGGGTGTAGGTTCGGCGTGTTGGTGTGTCCGCACGCGGGGGGCGTTGGACTCTGCGAACACGTTATTCACCTGAGGTGGGTGGTTGACTGGGGATGGCGAAGGACGCTAAGCCGGTGTCTTGGCAGTTTGATCGACTACATCGCGATCTCCGGCTCGATGGAGCGGAACGTTATCGAATACGCGAACCACTTGCACGAGCATTTTGTGTACCCGTGCGCGATTAATGGGCAGGGACGGTACATGGTGCCGGGGAATGAGAAGGAAGGGTACAGGTGAGATATTCTTGCGGAGATAGATGCGATTCTGACAGTCGAGCAGTACGGAGATGCAGGCCGAGAGCATCGCCGAGTATGAATTTCCGAACGGGAGTTATTGGTGTCGATAGGGGTATTTGTAAATATTTGTAGTAGTAACTCACGTGACTGGAGTGAAGATGATGTTTTTGATGAGAGAGACGACGACGACGACGGTCATTACATGAACCATGCACGTCGACCATCGAACTGTCTTCCATCCATCCGGTCCGTCACGCCGTCCGCTCCCCACTCCCCGCTCCCGTCCCGAGTCGATGCCGCCACCTCCCCGCCAGTCACCCCTCGTCGTACAAGCACCCGCTCCGTCGCGGCCCGCCATCCTCCCCCCCTCCGTGGTACGACGTCCGCTGCCTACACCGGTCTTGTCTCCACCCAAACCTACCACGAAACATTCCAGTCTTGATCTCACCGCCAGACCGACAAGTCCAGTCAAGTCTGCCATTAACACCGACCCGGATCGCGATCTACGCATTCCAAGTTCCTTCTCTCGTCGCACCGCCCCCCTTCCTGACCCCAACCATCGTCCCGTAGTCCCCTTCTCGACTCCGCCCCCGACGTGGCCCGACGCGCGCAGTCTTCCCTCTGTGTCCGTTCCAGCCAACATGATCGAGCGCAGGAGCACCGTGTCCGGTATCTTTCCCCCGCCGGCTCTCCAGCCGCGTTCCGATCCTCCACGTACTCAGAGTCCACACCGTCCACAGCCTCAGTCGTCTCCCACTCGTCGGCCCCTTCCTTCTTCCCCCACAGAGGCACCCCCCGTCCCTCCTATTCCCGCTTCCACGGAAGATGACCATGATATATCATCCCCGTCTGACGAGTCCTCGCTCTCTGACGGCCATCCCTACGAACCAATGACCTTTGCTGATCCGGACGAGGACAGCGAACTAGACGATACCATTCTGGCCAGGGGCGTCAATTCCTCCAGTCCCAAGTACGGGATCAGAGATTTACCCGCGCGTTCTTGGATTGCCATTGCAAACCGTGACAGTCAGCAACCCGTCGTGGCGGTCTCTAGTGCTAAACAGGAATGGACTACCCGACGACGTCCTACGCGCTCTGCAACCCTCCCCCAACCACCCGCGCCGGACTCTCAGAATCCACCCCCTCACAGTCCACGGGCGCCCGTGTCGCCACCTCTATCTGGCATGTTCTCTACCCGTAGTCCTCCTACGTCACCCCCACCAGAACTCCAGTCGCTCACTCTCCGCTTCGCCACAATGGGTTTGGCCGAGGAGCGCACACAAGCAGTGTCACCTTCTCCCGCTCAAAGTCCTACTCGAGTCGCTCCTGGCCCTACCAGCCCTGTCCGCCAACAGCACGGGTGGCCTGCAAGCGTTCCCCCTCTTCCGCGCACGCCAGGGAATACTACTCGACCCGCATTTGGCACGATGGATGTCCCATGTAAGTTGCGTTGCCCAACACACGTGTCAATGCCATCTCATGCATGCTCCTTTCTACAGTGAAGACACAATCGTTCAAACCGAACGGGACTTCATCGCCATCGTTACCAACCAGTCCAACGTACTCTACTCGTCCTCCATCGTCATCTCCTGGTCCTCAGGCCACGTTTGATCGGAAATCCTTTGCGCAGCAGCATCAGCCTCAATCGCAGCAGGTCCCGCAGCTCAGTGCCCGCCAGCTCGAGAAGCAGCGCGCTAAGGATACCGACATTGATTTAGATGATGCGCCACCACCGTCTTTGCGCCGATCGCCCTCGCCTATCCGTCAAGGTTTCGCGCGGACACCGGCAATTGAAATTACAAACGATACGCCACCACGAAGGCAGTGGACGCCTGGTCAGGATCTCACATCACGAATTGGCAACGCAAATGTGAATGGTACAGGTGGTCCATACCCAGGGTTTCGCGCTGCGTCACGGTCTCCTGAAAGAAGGGGACAACCTCTCCCGCAGCCACAAGCCCGATCTTCAGTCCAATCATCGACCCAGCCACAGCCGTCGGTGATACCGAGGATATCACTTCCCGATGGAAATCATGATGGTGGCAATGCCGACGACGACAAGGATATACTTGGCCCAAGTATTGTTGTTTCCGGACCGGGAAGTGGTCCAAGTATATCGGTTACCGCCCCAAGCACCCCTACCATTTCGATTTCTGAGATACCTAGTATCGCGGTCTCGGAGCATACCACGCCTGCGAGTTCCGTCGCTCCCCCGTCTGTGGCTTTTTCGCCGCCAAAAATCTCAGTTTCGGACTTGGCGCAGACACCGCGACCAGCACCCTCACCTGGCAGCTTTGGATCTCGACATACCCAAATTCAAGAATCGTCACCTTATCCCACACCTAGCCGCGGCCCTGGATCTAAACGTGGTCTCCCTTCCCCACCTTCATTCTCGAACCCTGTGCGTACCAATGGCCTTTCGTGCGGGGGCTGCAACGGTCCCATTATCGGTCGCATTGTGAGTGCCATGGGTCAACGGTGGCACCCCAACTGTTTTAGATGTTCTACTTGCAACGAACTCTTGGAACACGTGAGCAGTTATGAACGTGACGGGAGGCCGTACTGTCATTTGGACTATCATGAGGTCTGTATCATACCATCGCGCTGTGGCGACGACTGAATGCGTATTCAAACAGATGTTTGCTCCTCGTTGTTTTCACTGCAAGACGGCTATCATCGATGAACGATTTATCACGCTCGATGACCCTGCCCTTGGGAAACGTACTTACCACGAACAACACTTTTTCTGCGCTGAATGTGGTGATCCGTTCCTTGCACCTACCGGTCCACTTTTACCGTCTGCGACGCGCACCGGCGAACTAAACCTCACAGGCGACGGCGAGTTCGTCGATGATGACGTTGGCTTCACGGTGTACAAGGGACATCCGTATTGCGAGGCGTGTCATGTGCGACTTCGGATGCCAAAATGTAAGGCGTGCAAGAAGAGTATCAGAGACGGCGCTAGAGCCGTTGAAGCGCTTGGCGGCAAGTGGTGTTGGGGGTGCTTTGTCTGTGAGGCGAGTCACTTTCCTTTCCTCCATCGTGCCGTGGTCTGACGCAAAAACATCAGTCCTGCAAGAGACCATTCGAGGACCCTGCATTCTTCTTGCGGGACGACAAGCCCTTTTGTGAGCCGTGTTTCAGTTTGATCCTAAGGAACGAAGTGTGAAGGCGATCACTACTTTGCGCGTTGGGTCGTCTTGGTACTCTTATTCCGATGAGCAGCGCATACCCTGATTAATGATTCGTTAATGGAATGGCCATACCCCACTCCAAGCATTTTTTTTTTTTGCTTTCGACAAAATATCCATTCTTGCATCATACGCAATGTAGGCATAGAGATGTATTTATGAGAGGTTAACTCTTTGAAATGTACAGACTAGTTAGAGTACTTTTTTCGTGGAATGATTCATGCATCCATATATCGTAGGGATCAAGATATTCCCCCAGACGGAACGATTTTGCAACGGTGCGAGCCCCCAACGGGGGGGATACTCGGTCACGAGGGTGATGAGGCGTAAGGATGGAGGTCAGGACCATACGGGGGGACAGGGATAGTACTTGTGTTCAACTAGCGATGGAGCAGAAAAGGAAAGTGAAATAGTGTGATTTGATCAAGGGTGAGATGCTAGTGGGTGTGACTCGAACAAGAGTGACGCGATCGCACCTGTCCATTCAGCACAGTCTCGGACGTAGGGATTCACGTCGAAGAACGGAGTAGAGGGACTTGGCTCAGCATTGAATTTTCTACAGCAAGGTAGATATCCGGTCAGATACGTATGTAGCGGCAGCTGTGGTCTCTCCAAGTCGGACGGCGCGTCCAGGTCCAACCTGCCGAGATCAGTGACAGACAGTCATCCGTCACCACACAGACGGATTGTCATCAAAGTAATTCCCCGTCAATGCTGACTCGGCGTCCCATGCACCAGGCAACATTCGATGCAGCCCATACCTCTGTACGATCTCCGATACCGCACCAGGATCGCCCTCGGTCTGGCGAAGCAACGCGACATCCGGGAGAGGCGGCAAGTTCTGAAACACGAGCCTCGCCACCCCGACCTGAGCCAGATACTCCTCGACAGGCATTCTCGGGGGATACTTGCTCTCCAATTCAACGACCCGCTCTATCGAGCCATGCTGTCGGATAAACTTGAGCGCGCGAGACGGCCCGACGTTCTTGATCCGCTGCGAAAAATCGGTGCCGAGCAGCAGTGCAAAGTCGACGAAACCGGCGCGGTCGAGGTCAAGAGTAGCGCGGATGGTATCGCCGTGGACAGCGATGAGGGGAGATTCGCGGGTGGTGATGCCACGGAGCATGGGGGCTTCGTAGACGAGGACGTCGGTGTCCTCGCTCACGACGTAGTCGGCCTGGCCGTGGAGGACGAGGGCACAGGCGAGTGCTTCTGCTTCAAAGGGTCCCGAGGCGTCGATGCATGGGGCGCCCATAGCGCGCACGATTTCCTTGCACTCATCATATGTCTGTGTCGTTGGGGAGTTGCTCCGGCGTTGATAGGACTGGGATATGAGGGTACTTCGCTCGGCGAGGGACATGAGGGCGGATTCGGTGTCGGATGGCGAGTCAGTGGAAGGGCCAAAGAGTAAGTTCCAAATGTGGCCTTCGTCGAGCGTCATTTGGAGCTGTTGTTTGGTCATGGCGTACTCGATCCTTGCGTCTAGGGCGGTTGTGCTGTCTGCCGGTTCCGAGTGATCGTGTGCTTGTTCAGGGACTTGGGGGCCCTCGAATGATGAAGGAATGGATGTTAGTTGGGTAACGCACTGGTTGTATTCCGAGTATAGTGCGGAGAGTTCCAACCGGAACGACTCCATGTCAAGCGACTGGTAAGGGGGTGATGGTGTGGGCTGCACCGCGGTATTCCATTGCACAAATGGAAGCGTCGATGAAATATCATCTGCAGGGTCATCAAAGAGGTTCCAAGGGCCGATTTCATTGCCTGTGATGAAGTGGGTGGCATCATCTAGATCGTCTGGTGGTGGGATACAATGTGGTTCGGATCTAGATGTCAGCGGTGATGGAGGTGACGCGAGGAGAGTGTCGAAAGCGTTCTGCAAGTCGGTTCCCCCCATTCCCCGGTGTGCGAAGAAGGAAGGATGTTGTGATAGCGCAAGGGTATCTCGAGTGTGGGATGTGATCTGGGGTGATAGTGGACGCGGCGTGGGGGCTGTGGGCGTAAGGAAGGGAGACCCTGACACACACATTTCGGGCAATCTGTGAAGTGATCTGATACTGGTGAGGGCGTCGTTGATGCGTTGACGATCGACACTAGGCAAGGAACGGTAATAGGGAAGAAGGCGCATCAGCTTCTCGAGTCTATGAAGTCTGGTTTTCTCGATGGAACCGCGGACGGCGTCTATCTTTCGCGATTCTCTGCGTCGCTCAACCTGAAGCTTGCTAAATGGGGACGAACAAGGGTGCGAAAAGGGATCAGTCATACCTCGCGGGCTTTGGCTGGGGTGCGCTGTTTTCCATCGAAGACGCAGATGGCGCGCACATCAGAGTCTCTTAGTTCTGTAAGTATACGATGCCATCCGATGATATGCCTGTAAGGGTGAGGCATTGGGGCAAAGTGAAGACGCTGGGTGACCAGGGTGCCATCACTGTCAAAGCGTGATTGAATGGGTTGTATGAGCATGTCAGAACACGCTTACATGACGACGGTCTTTCCCCGCAGGGACCTGAGACGGTCTGGGAGTCTTTTGAAGACGTGTGGGCTTACAGACAAGTTGGACGTGGTCAATAATGACGAGGACGGCGCTCACCAGGTCTTTTGTAGGAATGGCGTGATGCCCAATACGCCCATAGTGTAGTCTAATCAACCTTGTCGACTTTTCCAACTCCGCCTGTACTAGCCACGTCGTACACACCGAGACTCTCGCCTAGGACGACGACGACGACCGCGAGCCTGGTCTATTAGGTCTCAAAATCTCATATATTATCCCAACTTTCATCCTTAACTTTGCCCATCATGTCGGTCATGCTCACAAAATTCGAGTCCAAGAGCAATCGCGTCAAAGGTACGTGTCTTGCGCTCGGGCCGTCCTACGTTTCTCGCTCAGATTTTTATTTACTTCAAGGACTCGCATTTCATCCCACTCAGCCTCTTCTCGCCGCTGCACTGCACAACGGTAGCGTACAGCTATGGAACTACCGCATGGGTGTTTTGGTAGACAGATTCGAGGAGCACGAAGGTATACACTCTTTGCAACAATATCTAGTGTTATTACTGATGTCCGTTACCGAAAGGCCCTGTTCGGGGCGTCGCCATCCATCCCAGCAGAGCTCTCCTGGCCACGGGCGGTGACGATTACAAGATCAAAGTCTGGGGTCAGTCCCATTTACCGTTTACCAGCTGGCTCTGACGTTCCGTAGATTTGCGCCCTCAGCACCGTCGTTGCCTCTTTACTTTGCATGGTCATCTAGACTACGTTCGCACAGTCCAATTCCACCACGAGATGCCTTGGATCGTGAGTGCTTAGTAGCTTCTCAGCTTACATTATTCATCGCTCCGCGTCTTTTAGCTCTCGGCATCAGACGACCAGACCATTCGCATATGGAACAGCACCTCGCGTAACTGTATCGCCATCCTCACTGGCCACTCACACTATGTCATGTCTGCCCAGTTCCACCCAAAGGACGATCTCATCGTGTCAACATCCATGGACCAGACCGTACGCGTTTGGGACATATCCGG
This sequence comes from Zangia roseola, assembly GCA_038090095.1. Lineage (NCBI taxonomy): Eukaryota > Fungi > Basidiomycota > Agaricomycetes > Boletales > Boletaceae > Zangia > Zangia roseola. The sequence continues at coordinate 104,779 of JBBPMD010000003.1, forward strand.
TCTTCGAAAGAGTACACCCAGCACCGGACCAAACAATTTCGAAACGTTTGACACCTTCTCTACCGTCAAGTATGTCCTCGAGGGCCACGACCGAGGTGTCAATTTCGCTGCTTTTCATCCCTCTCTTCCTTTGATCGTCTCTGCCGCTGACGATCGTACGATCAAGATTTGGAGGATGAGCGAGACAAAGGCTTGGGAGGTCGACTCTTGCAGAGGGCACTTTAACAACGTTTCCAATGCGCTCTTCCACCCTAAACATGAACTTATCGTTTCTTGTGGTGAAGACAAGACAGTTCGTGTATGGGACCTCGCAAAACGTACCGCAATCCAAACCTTTAGGAGAGAACTCGACCGATTCTGGGTTCTTGCCGCACATCCAAACCTCAACTTGTTCGCTGCAGGTATGATTCGAGTGCATTTTTAGAACCTCCTTTTTGCTGATACGTTGAGGATGTAGGTCACGACAGTGGACTCATCGTGTTCAAGCTTGAACGCGAGCGGCCTGCCTTTTCGGTCCATGGCGATTCGTTGTACTACATCAGAGATAAATACGTTCGAGCATACGACTTCACCTCTGGCTCAGACATTGGCCTTCTTAGCGTCCGCAAGTTCGGCAGCCCTTATGTCCCTCCTCGGACACTGAGTTACAACCCTGCCGAACGGGCTGTCATAACGACAATTTCTTCCGACAATGGCTTATACGAGTTATCTTCATTGCCCACCCAGACCAACGGAGAAGTCAAGGACTCGTCGACGGATGGTAAGCGTGGCGCCGCTAACAGCGCGATCTTTGTGGCCAGAAACAGATTTGCTGCCTTGAACAAGACCACCCAGGTAAACGAGATTATGACGGTTAACCGTGCTAAACACTGAGTATTCCACTAGCTTATCGAAGTCCGCGATTTGTCCAACTCCGTGGTGAAAGGAATCAAGGCGCCTATCCAGACCAACGAGATATTCTATGGTGGGACGGCTTGTCTCATTCTGAGCTCGACGTCGTCGGTTGCACTTTACGATATCCAACAGCAGAAGATTATCGCTGAGCTCAACAGCCCGCCTGTCAAATATGTCGCCTGGAGCTCAGATGGACAACTTGTCGCCTTGATGAGTAAGCACAGTGAGTGCCGAGTCTGTATACTTTACTCCGTTTTCGTAACGTCAATTTCCACCAGCTATCGCCATCGCCAACAAAAACTTTTCTCAAAGTAGCTTGGTCCACGAGACGATTCGAATTAAATCTGGAGCATGGGATGACGCGGGCGTCTTCATCTATTCTACCCTCAACCACATAAAATATTGCCTTCCTCAAGGGTACTTATTTCTAATCACGATGTAGAACTCAACACTGACATCACTTCACTTAAAAGTGACCATGGTGTAATATGCACGCTGGATAATCCTGTCTATCTCACAAGAATCAAGGGGAAAACGGCACACTGCTTGGACCGTTCGGCACGCCCTCGGACAATTACATTTGATCCCACGGAATACCGATTCAAGCTGGCGTTGCTCCGAAACAATTACGAGGAGATGTTGCACATCATACGAACATCGACGCTCATTGGGCAGAGTATCATTGCGTATCTTCAACAAAAGGGGTTCCCCGAGGTGAACGCAAAACGTATTTTAGTTGAGACTGTTGCCTAACATGCCGTCTTTTCTGTAGATCGCGCTGCACTTCGTCCAGGACAAGAATACGAGGTTTGATCTTGCAATTGAATGCGGAAATCTCGACGTTGCTTTGGAGACTGCAAAAGCGATCGACCGGCCAGAATGTTGGGAACGTCTGGCCCAGCAGGCACTCAAGCAAGGGAACCACAAAGTAATTGATTATTTCACATTTTATAGTGTCACTGACCGACAGTACTATTTCAGATCGTCGAGAAGGCTTACCAACAGACCAAGAACTTTGATCGCTTGTCCTTCTTGTATCTGGCTACTGGCAGCACGGAGAAATTGTCCAAAATGCAAAAGATCGCAGCCGCGAGGGGAGACCCAATGTCACGCTTCCATAATGCACTGTATGCTGGCGACGTTCAAGCAAGAATTGCCGTCCTACGGGACGTTGGTCTCCGTATGCGTTTATTCTGATGGTGTATGCATGCTTTTTTCTGACTTGGATTATAGACCCACTTGCTTATTTGACTGCGAAAACGAACGGCTTGGAGGAAGAAGCGGCCGAAATCTTGGAGGCTGCTGGCTTGAGCGAGGCGGATGTTGACGATGTTCCCTCGTTCGGAAAGTCGACCCTCAAGCCACTACCCATTATCACGTCCACTGCCAACCTCAACTGGCCAGCAATTTCGCTTGGAGAGAGCTTCTGGGACCGTGCACTCGCAAACGGTAACCTGGAAGGGGATGGGGACATGCCTTATGTCAATGGTGGTGAACCTTCGGCTGCCGCTTCCTCTGCACTGGATGATTGGGCCAAGGAAGAGGAAGTCCCTGAGATTGATGCCGATGAAGCTGGGTGGGACCTTGATGTTGAGGTTGGCGACGGTGAGACTCAGACGGAAGAGGAGTTTGAGGATGCTGTTGATGAGGACGAGGAAGAAGGGACAGGTGCCACCCCTGGTGTGAGTGAGAACGAATTGTGGGTGCGCAATTCGCCGTTTGCAGGTGACCACGTCGCCGCGGGATCGTTCGACACCACTATGCAGGTGAGTCCCTCGGACGAGGTGTAGGGGCTGGTGTACTCATGGATGTTGCAGTTGCTGAACCGGCAATTTGGGGTCGTCAACTTCGCGCCCCTGAAGGAATTGTTCCTCTCAGTCTACCGATCGTCGCACGCTTATGTGTCTCCCCTGGCATCTCTACCACCGCTCCAGGTTCACGTCAGACGCAACCCATCAGAAACGTCGCCTGGACGAGTCCTGCCCGTTGTCGTGCGATCCCTGCCGTCAGTGCGAAGCGAGCTCTCGGAAGGCTTCCGTTTCGTCTCAGGTAACAAGTTATCTGAAGCTCAGGCTGTATTCCGGTCCGTGCTGTGGGCGTTGCTGTTGGTGGTGGTTTCTTCAGATGAGGAGGCCAAGGAGGTTCGTAGATTCATTCAAGCTGTGTGCATGTTGGCACTGACCTGGGAATGCAGTGGCGTGACACTGTCGTCTCCGCACGTGAATACCTACTCGGTGTTTCCATCGAATTGGAGCGACGACGTGTGTCTCAGGATGAACCGGACAATGTTCGTCGCCAGTTGGAGCTCGCGGCGTACTTTACACACTGCCAACTTCAACCGCCACATATGCAAATTGCACTACGCAGTGCCATTGGAGCATTCGCAAAGGCGAACAACCATGCCACGGCTGCCAAATTTGCGCGACGCTTACTAGATCTTAACCCCGACCCGAAGATCGTTGCCCAGGTGAGTTCTGTCAGAAGGTACTCGAAGCGACGTCGCGTATGTAATGTCCTCACAGGCGCGCCAACGAATTGCGGCGGGAGATCGTAACCCCCGGAACGCGGTGGAGATTTCGTATGACGAGTTCACTGAATTTGATATCTGTGCAGCCACGTATACGCCGATTTACAAGGGCTCTGCATCGGTACGCTGCCCGTATACGGACGCGTTGTTCTTGCCCGAGTTCAAGGGGAAACTGGATCCACTTACAGAGGTGACGGAGATTGGTGCGACTGCGAGCGGGCTGCCAGCTCCACGGTGAATGTGGACTAGACGATGAGTAGGGTAGAGTCGGTTCGTGTAAATGGTGCTAATTCGAGGGCATGACCAGTCATGTGATTGATAAACTCGGCGTGACTGTCTGCTCGTTTCTTGCATTCACTCCGTCATCTGCTAGACATGGACAACGAGACGAGCGACGTTCTCAGCCCGACACCAGCACCACCCGTCGCGGAGCCTCAGACGACCGACAGGCCGATGGAAGACATCCTCTCGGAATCATCGACAGACGCGATTCACGCGTTTGCAGAGTCGATCCACCAAAGCGCAGCAGTCGAGGGGAGTAAGGATGTCGCATTTAGACAAGGTATATGCAGATACAACGCGCATATACGCTGGTTTTTTTTTGATCGCACGACTCAGAGTTTAGACGACGGCTGCTCCGAGCTGTGATCAAGAGCTATGTATGGTCGAATGCCCGTCTCTCGTATGAAAAGGAGGTCGCAGAAGGGCGACTGGTGCAGGAGGTGCAAGGTTTGCTGTCTGCAGAACGGGACCAAGGCAGGTGCTCTCCTCCATCGACACTGTTTGGTAGGCAACTGTCGTGCATGTGGACGATCGTTGCTACTGACGTTGCTCGCAAGGTGAATTGCGAGCACGACTTGCGGAGGTGATGGCGGCGGTCAGTAGGGCGGCGGAAATACTATTCTGATGATCATCAAATGTGATGATCTGTAAAAGGAAATTTCAAGAGGGACAACAATTAGACGTGTTGTCGAGCACGCCGTCGTCGCGTTAGCGGATGCCATTAAAAATGAGATTGTAGACACACGCCCATCTTTCTCAGTGTTCCACCATCATATCCCTTATCACAATGGCCCTTGCAAAGGGTCCCCACTGTTCGTTCGTCTTGCTCGCCGAATTCGACATTGATAGTGGGGCCCAGCTCACCTACCAGTTTCCACAACCACTCGGTACTGATGAGGGGTCAGTCCATCCCTCTTCTCGTCCAATCTCATCGACTCACCATTTGTAAACAGTCTTCTCGCCAACCTGATGCTTCCCGATGGTGCAGAGCGACATCTCGAAGACTGGACCATATTCTTCCTCAACCAGACCCCATTCAACGCCATCTCACCCGTACTCGCTCTCGAGACCCCCGAGTCTTCCGATGGTCTGTCAAACGATTCAGACGAACATCCGGAGCTCATATATGTCCTCAACCTGGTCCGAACGAAACACGACAAGACAGCTCGGAGGTGCGCCGTTGTCCGAACCAATCACGTCCACAACTCGTCTCTGACCCGGTTCGTCCCGTCTCTAGAGGTGCCGTTGTCAAAGCGATGGCCATCTGCACCCGCCATCCGTTCATCCAGATCTTCAAGGTGGCGTAGTCGTATGGATTACCGACCGCCCGCTGACCCACCAACAGCCCGTCCTCCTTCTCGCCCTCGATGATTACTTTGCCAATCCGTCACAAGACTGCCTGGCTCGCTTGTTCGACGCCATCAACTCCATGGACGTCACCGGTGGCCCCGAACTAACCCGATCCGAGAAACTCGTCCTACGTGCGTCCGAGCGCAAAGATATCTTTGGCGAAAAGTTTCCCTCTCCCAAGATCCCCGACAAGGTACCCACTTTCGCTGGTTCGCACGGCAAACTGCAGCACAAGACCACCTCGTCGACAGGTTCGCACTCTAGCGAGGATGGCATGCTGATTCGGCGCCCGGCACCTGCCGAAGGGAGTACGCGCGAACGCTCGACGACCGAGAGCAGCGTAGCGAGTTCGCAACTCCGTCCGTCCTCACCGTCTGATTCGTCTTTCTCCCTCGGAGGCAGTGCGGTCTGGGTTGGTGATGAGAGCGGTATCTTGGACAATCAAGTTGGCGTGGCGATTGGGGGTGGGCCGGGGAGCGTCGCGTCGGGCACCCAGGCCGGTCGGGGTCGCAGGTCGACGGACGCGTCCTCCTCCTCGTCCCATGGTTTCACTCGCGATCAAAATGCGTACGGCGCCGGCGCGATACCGACGACCTCGGACTCCCATCTGCGTTCTGGATTATCTAGAGATACCCATTTTTTCCAAACGACTATAGCGTACAAGGGACACCAACTACCCATCAAGCTTCCACTTGCCACGTTTCCCGAGGAAGTTGGTGATGTCAGTCCATTACTTCTAGGTCGATCCTACGCTGACGTCTCACATATACTCTAGTACTCCTTAATTCAATTAATACAGACTTTCTCTGCACCGATCGTGACTATTTCTGGACCACAACACCCGCATTTACACACCAATGGAAATCTCACTCATCCCATAATAATTCTCTTTAATGCTCTCGTCACTGGAAAACGTATTCTCTTTTTAGGTCATAACATACCCGCAGGTCAAGTGGCCAACTATGTCTTGTCAGCATGTGCTTTGGGTTCAGGGTGTGGCGTCGTCCTGAGGGGTTTTATCGAACGTGCGTTTCCATATGCTGGGTTGGCAGGTGGCGAGGATTGGGTGTCAACGTAAGTCACGATATTATTCGGCAGTGTGACTGAACGCCGATGGCATGTGTAGACAAGCATACATTGCAGGCGTCACGAATCCAATCTTTGAAACATCAGGCTCATGGGATTTATTGATGGACGTTGGGAACGGTCGTGTGGTGGTCTCCAAGGACATCCATGCCTCTTTCCCGGTAGCTGCCACGCCTCCGGCTATCCCTCCTCTAGCCCCTCGCACGGGCGTTATCCGTGCTGAGAATTCGGTGGCTAGCGAAGAAGAAATTGCACGGATAGCCACGCGGGATGGCCAATCCAATCAAAAGTCAGATATTTCGGCACGCACTGACTGCTTGGATAATTTGTTCATCGAAGACGTACGTACTTCTTTTTTCCACGATAAACTATCGCACATTGATTGGTTGCGGCTTGCAGCTCATTTCTGCTATTACGTCACACTTTGGTGAGACGCTGGTGAGGCTGCGGTTCACCGAATATGTGAGTCGATTTGTACGGCTTGCAGCGAGATATGAGGAAATAGCGACGGGCTCGACAGCCTTGGGTTTCCCGAGTGCTCCTTTTTCGGAAGGATCGCTGGGGATGGGCGTCGTGTTTTCCGACGAGACTGTGGCAGCCAGGGAGTTGGCGACCAACGCCAGTCGTATCGAAGGTTGGCGATGGACGAAGTCCCATCATTACAGCACGATCGTACGTGGCATGCAGTGCAGCTCCTGACGACATCTGACGGTAAGACAGGACTTTCAAAAGCATTGCGCCACGGATGCGATTCAAGGGTTCGATCTCTTGCATCAGCTCTACCGTCTTCGCCTTGTAAAAAATCTTTCTGATACGGAGGTGGAGCTGATTGTGCGGACTATTTCGGAGAACGTTCGGTCATACGAGCAAGTCGTCGAGGTATGCTATTTTAATCTGTTACTGAAAAATGCACAAATTCATTCATTCGTTTCGTTATACAGTTGTTGGTACATACGCCCCCTCATGCTGGAGGACTGCAACCTCTCAGCTTTTGCTTGTTCCATCAGCAAGAGTCTGTGCGGGATGCAACGGTGGATATTTTCAACGAGCTGAGAGCGTACCCTGTAAGTTGGTTCTCCCTGTACGTCCTTCGCCATGCACTCATGCCTCTTCGTCGACCACAGGTCGGCGTCATCTTCCTCCAAGCGCTCAATCATTTCCACCGGTATGCGTACGTGCGACAGGCTCACGCTCGAGAATCGCGTCTGAAAGAGGGCACCAATAATGCCCATAACAATAACAACCACCTCGCCTTGCCACTGCCGCTTACCTCACGCACGCCATCGAACCGGAGTGAGGTTAGTCTGGGTGGCGGGTTTTAATGCATTCGTCTTCTTGTGGATCATCTTTTTGGACTTAGTTTTCGATCATCATCATCCTTGGTTTTTCCTTATCCTTAGCTTACCTTCGACCTTCTTGCGTATATACCTAACTTTTTTTTTTTCTTTCTGCCGAGTGTACACTGGCCCCGCATAGTCCGATTTTCAATGGGTCTGGCTGGTCCATTGGTTTGGTGGTCTTCATACCATTTAGAGTCTGGGGCTTCAAGTGACTCAGAAGAGGGTCGGATTCTAATTGAAGTGCAGGTTGTAGGATCCACTTGGCAACGGAAGAAGGCCTGCCACTTAGTATGAACTTGTCTTGAACCAAACGTGCCAGGAGGGATTTGTCAACGTAACAACCAGGAGCACCTGGGCGACCAAAACGGCTGGTTACTGACACCACTTAAGCACTGACACTTTGCTAGTCTCGAGTCCAGCCCCGCGACTCCCATTGCTGTCAACCGTCCGTAATCCGAAAACAGCTGGGTTCAAGGCGCTGTCACTGCGTAATTCGGGTTTTACGGTCAAGGAAGGTAAGTGCCTGTATGCCAGAGCTCAAAGTGACGTTGACAGCTCAGCGGGCCACTGCCAAGAACCCGGCCGGAGTGTCTGAGTTTACATTTCATGGTTCAACTGGCACCAATCCACTGGCACTGCTTTGGAGAGCCTGAAGCAGTAGTAATCTGGCCCGGCAGCCAAGTACTTCTTCTGCCGTACTCGGAGAGCCATGGCAAGGTGCGTACCACGCTTGCGTCCGTCAATCGTCGTATAAATGCCGACACATCCCCGCAATCGGGCGCTCCAGTGGCAAAGATCTCCCACTAATGGGAAAGCTTGGCCACCGTAGGTAACCCGATCATGTGTGATACCTGCCATATTATGAACGCCGTTGATGGGACCCAGGCCTCAGCCAACCATGGAGGGTGTATCATGCACGATGCATGATAGCGACGTTCATTCTGGGCTCAACCGTTATCGGAACTCCGTCCCTAGAGACACATCATTTGCACCCACGGTCGGGCGCAACGATTATCTGTTTCCGGCCCTTCGACTCGTTTGCTAGAACTCGCACCATCCTCGTCTCCCTGATCGTTGACCCTGCTCCCGTGGCATTCTGACTCGCTCGCCCAAGTTCGTCCTTGTGGAGTGGTCAAGATGAGAGAGGTGGACCGCGAGAAGTCACGCGCTCGTCAACTACCTCTAGATCGGAAAACCAAACCTGGTGTCTTGCCTCAATTTGTGATGAGATGGTCCTGCTATGAGCTACGCCGCTTTCCCGGAGTCACAGGATCTCCCTACGGACAAGGTTTCAAGTCAAGGTTTAGTTTGTTTGTCACAGAGCTATCAGTGTTATCTCCGGCGCCTTTCCGAAGACACGTGTTCACTTTATTTACCTCGCCAAGGTCACCAGGAAGTCGATCGTTAAGCGCGCGCTTCTAACTCATAAAAGACGTTGTGGGTCCCAGAACCACGCAAGACCGTTCTCTTCCTATTGCCTGAACCTGGCGATCTGAGCCAAGTCCAATCTATTCGTTTTGACCAATTTGACCAGTGGCCCAACTACGACGATGGCTAGCAATGGACAGTTACCTTCGAATTCGACAGTGGACGGTGGTCACGATTCGGGCAAGCTCGATGGCAGGTAGGCTCGCGATCCCTTTACCGACGAGTTGTCTAATTCCCGTTCCAATCCAATCGATCAGAGATCCAACGACGACAGCGGATTCCGATGATTCCGATTCGGACGATAGTTACTCGCCGAGCGAGCCTGACGAAGACCATGAAAAGTGTGTTAGGACCAATCCTTGAGCTCAGGCTGACATAGAGAGAGCTCTGACCTTCTTCTCGACATAGCGACCCAAGATTCTGCAGGCGTGGAAAGCCGAAAGACAATATGGCAACGCCCCGAACCGAAACAAGGTGCGTTAACTCAGTGCGCTGGAGGCATCGGGCTTCATTGGTTCTGATCAAACGCGGAGCAGGAAGTCACAAGGTACCTCTGATCAAGACAAGTCCGAGCAAGAACCTAAGAACACTGGGGTGCGAATGGACGCAAATAGGAAGTCAGTCACTTTCCATCGCACTTGATATGCTTGGTTTAAGTTAATTGGCGACTCGTAAAGGCAATCTAGTAGTACCGCCAATAAATATCGACGTGCCTAGCAGCCATAGTACATATGGTGGCGGATTCACTTCATATTGGTTTCTTCGCTGTTATCGTCTGCGCAAGCTTTGTATGACGGTGGCGTGTGGACAGACACAATCGGGCAAGGCGCGCACAACCAAGTCTTAACAAAATAACTTTATCCATGGTTGACCTGGGCAAAGCACAAGTCTCAGGTTATGAATGCTTCAGGTTCCGCCTTGTGTAAATGCCTGACCATCTTTCGTGGATGTGAGTGCGTCCAAAGCACCAAGGGGGCTGTGGGGCGATGTATGGGTACACTCATGTCGGAGGCCAATCGGTACCCGTACCCATCGTGGGTTTACCTGCACAGCAGCGACATCGTACTTCTGCCGCCACCCTCGACGTTGGTGGTGGCACGTTGTCATTTGTCGCTACTCACGTGCCCACATCAACGCGCCAATCCCTGTCCTTGTTGGAAAATTTCCGACTCCAAGCTGGTGCCAGTATTAGTACTATATTGATGGCTTGGTGCTGATCAGGTCCTTATTCCGAGTAAGTGAAGCCTGCGTGTCGTCCAAATCAATCGTCCAAAGACCCACGGTACCAGTGTACATGCAAACTGCCATGATGGCCCATACCAGTGGTTACTAGTACTCTAGTAAGTATTGTGTAACTTGACTTGCGTATAACTACAACTTTTTGTATACCTTATTTGCGTGTCTAAGTACCGCCCGTTTGTGCGCGCCGCCCAATTATTGTGTACACCTAATTTTTGCGCACTTTCAACCCCCCCAGTTAGTAGTCTGGTGAGTCACAGCCCGTCCAAAAGAGCTCCTGTGCCTAGTGCATAGCTTCATCTTTTCGGCATCACTGGCCCTGTGGTACAGCACGGCAACGTCGGCAAGATCCTGTGGCTTTACAGCTGAATGCACAGCAGCTATCTTTACTACTTAAAAACTTCGATGAAGCCTCAGCAATTTGGGGATCACATCGCTCACACCATACGATTAGCGCCCGAAGGCTTCAATCAATCGAAGCAACCTGAAATCCTGGAACCTAGGATTGTGTTCCAGAGACATTTACAGTCAAACCGATCATACTAAGCGACCGGCACAGGATAGCATCATCGATTGTAACTGCCTGGCGATAATCATTCACCATGCCAGGTTGTATCTCGTCCTTATTCGACCTAAAACGCCGGTATGTAATTGAAATTCCCTCGGGCCTCCACTCCGAATGAATAGATTTTAATCCTGGATACCATAGCCTCTCGCCGCGCGGTCAGCTAGATCATCCGCTAGCAAGAGCTCAACAACAACCCCAGCCCCGATCGCGTTCAACAGGCGGAGGCTCTTCATTTCTACGAGCTTTCTCATGCTTTTCGGCGGGCCCTCATCAAGAGATCCCGGTACCCGCGTATGATCGCCGTGTACCAGACCCCGTTGCGAGACCCCCAAGGCAGAACGGTTCTAGGTACGTCGTCTCTTTCGACGAGAGCCGGTTTATTGACCAACGGTTTTTGCAGGCCTAACCATCGTCGTTGATTTACTCTCCAATCAAGGATTGGGATCACTAGAGGTGTGGAAAGTGGAGCCAAATGCTTCGGAATATCGCCTGAAGGACGATTGTTCGACTGTTAGCTTTCTGAATTGCGACGTTGTTATACTTCTATCTGGTGCCAACTTTATACCTAACGTTTATCTGTTGCTAGCACACTGCCCCCGCTCACTTCTGGACCTTCATACGATCTCAATTGCGAATTTATAGTAGAGACATGGACTGTTCTCGAGACTCGGACTTTCTCTCAGAGGCTCTGATTCGTTATGGGCGCCTGACAATTGATGATTGTTATCGCGCAACTTCGTCCCCGAGGACACGTCATTCGCACCCACGATGCTGCGGGCGCAACGGCTATCTATTTCCGATTCTTCGACACGCCTCATTACGCACAGAACACGCTGTTTTCCTGACCACAAACGTCCCTAACAGACTTTCTTATCCTTTGTTCAGAGGATCAATTTCCCCTCCTTGAACATTGCCATCGTGACAATCCTGACCCATCCGTGATTTCACCCTGTAAGACTGGCCAAATGATTGAAGAAGATATCAAAGTGGTCGACAACGGTTACAATCCAACGTCGAGCCGCCGACTACCCGAAAATAAGAGATGTTTCTCCATATCTATGAAGGGATGCCCCTGCTGTGAGCCACGCCTCTACCTTCCCCTAAACACAGGACCTCTCGAACAAGGTTTCAAGTCAAGATTCAGTCTGTTCGTCATCATCATTATCTCTGGCGTCTTTCCGAAGACACGTTCACTTCATTTGCCATGCCACCCTCAATCAAGTGATCACGAAGTTGATAACTAGACGCGCAACCGTTGACTCATAAAGGGTGTCCCCGTGGGTACCAGAACGACTCGCATTCACATCCCCATCATAACACCCCCCATGGCAGACAAGGATTATACTTCTGGCGAACCTAACAGCAGGTGACTTCGCGAGCTCCTTGAGTCCATTTTGACCATTTTGACCAAGTTAATTAGAGATCCAGCGACGACAGTGGCTAGCAACGGAGACTCGCATTCGGCGGTGGTCGAAGGTCACAATACGGGCAAGCTTAATGGCAGGTAAGTTTACGATCCGTCTCACCTTCAATTTGTCCAGTGCCTATTCTAATTGAACCGATCAGTGATCTAACGACGACAATGGACTCCGAAGAATATGACTCCGACGAATATGACTCCGACGGCAGTTACGCGCCCCCGAGCGAATCCGACGAAGGCCACCAAAAGTTCGTTGGGTATTCTTCATGTTTGAGTTGGCATGTAGCTCTACCCTCTCGACAGTGATCAGAGATTCCCCAGACGCGGACCGCCTAATCCTACTTTAGCAACGTCTAGAAGCGGAAATAGGTGTGTTATTTCAGTGCTTTCCGGAACCGTTGGATTGTATTGACCTGATCGAACTCGAGTCGCTCGCAAGATAAATCTAAGCAAGACAATTCTAAACAAGGCAATTCTAAAGACCTTAAGACCGGGGTACGAACGGACCCAGCAAAAAAGTCAGTTATTTTCTATTGCAACTTGATGTACTTGGTTGAACTCAAGAGTTCTGCTTAAAGGCAATCCACTAAGACCGCCCATAAATACCCACCTGCCTAGTAGTTTGTATCAGCTTGTACCTGTTCCGTTTTCTGATACAACGTAACATCGCGCGTGGGAAGTATTCTCGTGTGTTGTGTAATGCCGGGAGCACAGCTTCGTTTCTCCAGTGAACGTTTGAACCGTGACTCAGTACTCAGTATGGTGCAGGCATCGCACGCCGTGGTTTACAGCTGGAGAGCATTGCACTGTTTTCACAGCAGTCATCCACTTAAAACAACGTGCTTCGACGAAGTCTCAACAGCTTGAGCAGGTTGACATTTCGCACCCCAACTAGAAGTCTAGAGCTTCCAAGTTAGCGCCCGACGACCTCATTGGTGAACTAGTGTCATCGTTTCGCGAAATCCTTGAATTTCTGAACGGTCTGTATTCCAGAATTATTCACAGTCAAATCAATGACAAACGACGAGTACAGCCATTTTGCTTAGCCGGTACATAATCAAAATTCTCTCGAACCTTGAATGAACAGATCTTGATGTCGGATACCACAAGTCTTGCACCGCGTGAGCAACTGACACAGCCGTTTTCGTCTCCTCGTGAACCCACCGGATGCCACAAGATCCTCAATCGCGCTCAGTTCTCATTTCTAAGGGCTTTCTCGTGCGTTTCGGCCGGTCCTCATCAAGAAGTGCCGGTATCTGCCTTTGATCGCTACATCCCGGGCCCCGTTATGGGACGCCCGAGCCGTTCTATGTGCGTCGCCTTTTTCGACGAGAACTTCCAGTGGTTAATTCGGCTGATGGTCTTTGCAGACCTAACCGTTATCGTTACTTCTGCACTACTCGTGGATTGGGGTCACTAGATAATCGATCGTCATAATACCGGTGTGGAAGGCGCAAGGGCATTAGGAGTTGCCCTGAAGGATGATGGTTCGACCGTCAGCTCTTTGATTTGCGGCGGATTTCCTTGTAGCTGGCCCGCCTTCTCTCTCTCTGCTGCTCACCTTCCAGATCTCTTCATTTCGTATTATCTCAGTTTTTCATGATCCCAAATCTATAGCGACTTGCCGTAGAACAATGGGTTCTTACAGTCATAGAACCGGCGAGCCCAAGGATCACTGCCTTCGAAATGTTTGGTGCGTGAATGCTAATCAACAACCACAGACCAGCTCCCACTGGTGGTGAGTGTTCAACGGGTTTTCCGAGAGTGGAGCGTGGTGCTGTCAAACTCGGTGTCCATCTATCCCAAGACGAGATCAACGAGATCAATATAGGGCCTGAATGTTGATACGAAGATCATTTAGATCACTGAGGGAAAGCTCGCCATGGGTCGCATGATGCTCGTAAAATGGTTGTCCAGCCCGAAGATGGAACAACATGAGCCGGGAGCTCTTTTGAAGGGCTGCACCCTCTTGGCGTTTCGGTCCATACACATCTACAACAAAGTGTAGTATGACTTTACTTAAGCGTCCATGTCAGGTTCCGGGTGGAGTCGTCACATTCAACATTCGAATTTGTCTATTCCTGCTGTAAAACAGGTTTCGAGTATTCCATCGAGCAAGGAATGAGGAAGCTGCACATCTCCGCGGAAACACACTTGCGGCACCCGGCGTCACTAGTGTCAAGTCCCTTGAACATCCCTTCCATAGCTCGGCCAAAGTTTCCCCAAAATCTACCTAAGTAAAGTAGCCTTCATAATCGCCATTTCCACCTATCAAGGATTTCGGGCACTCGTGCAATAGGCTCGTGTGGTTCTCAGAGTCAGATGATGTTTAAGATAACACAGGATGTCGATCGTCAAGCTTCAAAGCTTCAAGGATCATGCACATGTGTGAAGTAATATTACTGTAATGACTTCTTTTGGGACCCACACTTCGTTGGGATTGACCAAATCAGTGACTCTGCGACGTTCAGCAAGAACTACTGGGTTTATATGAGGGTAGTAGCTTCTGTCCCCCACAGAATATCCGTTTGAGTCACAGATTGCGTCGCTACGGTGCATTTGGTAACTCCAGGTAGTCGACCTGCAGTACTAGTGGGACGACTAGGTTAATTCTTGAGCGTTCCAGGGGTGAAGTGACTCAGTGATGGTCGCGCTTGGTGTATATAAATGTGCCGAATTCGACTTACCAAGCTCCTGAGTAACGCGACTGTATCGGTCCGAGTGGAGTCAAATCCCGAACAACTCACGACCTGCTCGGAAGCATCGCGCTCGGGACAGTGTGCGGCTGGAAATCATGCCGAGTTAAATTGGAGCGTGCTCATTTCGATGGAAATCCTTGACTCATTTATACTCACTTTACTAGGGAATTCGGGAGAGAAGCCTTAGAAAATCAGAAGCTGTGGAGCTCCAAGATAGACGATAGCACTCCAGGTAGAGGCTTGAATTCTCTTGTCTCCCCCCGAATAATCCTTCGGACTTGGTCCCCAAACGCCCCCGACTTTTATACTTAGCCTACCTTCGACCCGACCATCCTTTTCTTCTTTCTTAAGGAGTTCAGAATCTGGAGAGTGCATTGATGGAATCGCATGACAATCTCACCATGGTTGTATTAGTCTTCGTCACATAGTGGGGGACGGGCCAAGTAATTCTATGATGTTACCGAGAGGTAGTTGTGCACATCCAGACGCGCCGCAGAGTATCCACAAGCACCTCTATTCATAGTCCAGGCTCTTGGCGTAATGCTGTGACTAGTGAGCACAGGTGCACTTCTAAACCATCGACTCGTCTCCGTCAACATCCATTTCCACGTCGGACACAGAGTACAGTCGTGGGACGCAACATGTCGCTAGGGACCCGCACAGCGACGCAAAGTTGGCAGTATCGTTTTCTTCCGGATGGATAACACGGATCACAAACGTCAAGATGGCTGCGACGACAGAGGCTGCCGCCAACGCGACAACTCTGTTTACGTTATGCGATGTCACGAAGAGGAACTGGGCAGTGAGGAAGCCGATGCCCCATAGGTAGCCCGCCCTTGGGAGGCTGAATGCGATGGATGACGGGACAAACCCCAGGCTGTTGGACTTGGAAAACCGCAGGTAACGCGCCTAGAAAGGAGAGACAAGGAAACGGCTGTCAGCCGCACGGTGGATGCCAAAATTCGACAAGTGTTTACGAACCCCGACGGTCGCGGTCGATTCCACTAGCGGTTGATGCCTGAGATGGAGGCAGGATGCAGAGGCAATGCTGACTGCGCAGGAGAGACCCGACGGAATCGACATGAATAGTGTACCTCCGCGCACATTTGCTAGAAGGATACTAGCTCTAGTAACATTTATCCTTTTTGAGATATCACGTCAGGAATGAGTATCCCTTGGACTTACATGAACACCGGAAAGCTCTGCATCACAGTGTTAAAAAATCAACCATGAGCTGAATGCGCTAGCGTACCCATGATATACTGTTCGTCCAATCAGCAAGGCACGTGGAGATAAAGCTTGACCACTGGTCTACATATACTTGGTCGTTCACGTACAGGTCTTCTAGCAGATTGTTGTAATGATGTGGGATACCCCACAGTACCCAATCCGCCGCAGTAGATAACCATTTATGTTCCCGAGGTGCATCGCTAGGATAGACTTCTTGTAGCCGATCCAGTTGGGCAGATTGCTGTCCGTAGAACGTAAGGAAGCGTTGGTTCACTGCAAGTGGCAAATATCAACGTCACACATCCCTCCACAGATAATCAAACATACTTATGGCGCCAGCAAGACGTGCTGATACAGGTCGGTCAGCAACGGAGTCGAGCCTTTTGATTGGTTTATCTCTTACAGGCATAACAGAGGGTGTATCCATCGACGTGCTGGCCTATGACGCGGGCGGCCACAATTAGCGACGTCCACACGGCGTAGAATTAACCCACTTCGCTTTCTCCCTAGAAGTTTCAAGAAATGCGTGCATGTGTCCACGGTATAAGGGAACGTCGAGGTTCTCGACGTTAACCTGTCTGTTGTCTTTGGCTCAGTAACGAATGAAATTCCATATCCGTGATCTCTTACCAGCTTGCCCATGAGAAATGATATCGTAGAGCTCTTCTACAATAGGGGAAAATTCCTGTTCGTGACTCTCATGATGCATCGGGAAAAATTCAACGTGGACCCAATATAACCTCTGCAACGCTGTTTCTACTGGAGTGTGAGATCTCGAAGGTGTTTAGATAGACAGAACTAACCAAGGTGGGAACGAGACGTGGCTGGAGGAACGCCAAGTAATTCAGTGCAGACGTCTTCGAGCCAGAACAAGGTCTTTGCGACATGGTCAACAAAATAGTAATTGCAGGACAAGTGATCCTGGCCCAGCTCCAAAAAGAGTTCACATCTCGGAGGAACTTGGATATTATTACATTTCAATTCCATGTGCACGGTCTTTATGCAGTCGAGAATTCGACCTGCGATCTGCACGTCATCAACATACGCTTCGGTGACCACCACAAAATCTGTTTCTGGGTTCTGCATGAAGTATGGCCGTCCCTCCGGATGTATGCAGCGTTTCCAATGCGTGCGCAATGAAGGACTAGCATTAGACAACGTGTTAGTTGAAAACGGAAGGTAAATGAATTACTTTAAGGGCTGACCTGCAGCGTGAGGGTGGCCCTTTGCTAATAGACCGAGAGAGGAGCTCGATACTGTTATAAGTATCGATCAACTGCTTGCATGTGAGCAGAGCCTACGTACCAGATCGAATTACCATCATATCGCGAGGTGCTCGAGGAAGTGATGGGGTTGAGCCTAATTTCAGGGAGCTCGAACTTGGATTCTTGAGTGTCGGATTGCATTAGCGATTATGTGCTCAAAGCTTCACGTTCATGCTTATGTGCCAAGCTTTCTTCTCACGCCACTCAGTGGAGGGCGGCAGAATTTTCGAAACAGCCGGAAAGGCCACGGAAAGGCAGTACTTATCCTGTGTGAATTGCCCCCCGCCAGGGCCAGGCCAACCCACGGCAACCTACCACTGGCCCGGTTCCCACAGCCAAGATCATCGAAGTTTCACGGAGCCACAGCCGCGAACTTCACGTATTGCCTCGGCATTAATCTCGAGGCTCACACTGCTTTGCCCGATGCATCCATCAGTCGTCCACTGCCCGTTGACACCAGCTCGCATGCCATTTAATTGGGGGTATTATTGTATGGCAACCACTTCACGTGCATGCACGGCGGCCAGCCAGCCATGTAATCAATTATGTATGACACCTTCCCAAAAGCACGTCATTTGTACCCTGCTACGGGCGCAACCGGTCAGACCGAAGAGTCCGCCAAACACTTTCCTGGCGATGCTGCTCCTAACAGGAGGAGATCCATCATTTCTTTGGAGGGGTGTTTTTCCCTTCCTCTTTTCTTTTTCAGCCGAAAACCACTGTCGACTCGTGCATCAGGCCACTCCCCACCGGGCTATCGTTGTTATCTGCGGCGTCTTTTCCAGGCACATGTTCACTTAACTCACAATGTAAGCGCGCGCAACCCTAGCCTCATAAAGGGTGTCCCTGTGGGTCCCCAATTCCACAGCATCACAGAAGTTCTCTTGTTGCCCCCTGCGCATTACCGTTGATGACGGACAAGCACAACAATTCGAGCGAGCCTAATGGCAGGTAACTATGTGATCCACTGAACTCCAATTTGTCTCCTTTTCACCGCCGAGTTGATCAGATATCCTACCACGACAATGGCTAACGATGCTAACCTGCATTCGACGGCGGACAAAGGACACGATTCGAGCATGCGTAACCACAGGTAAATTCACATTCAAATTTCAAATTTCCCAGCACCTGTCTCGAACGAGTTACTGGCAGAGATCCGGCGACTATGACAGCGGATTCAAGTTCCGATGAATGTGACTCAGATTCTAGTTACGAGCCGCTCCAAAGTGGCCCCGACGAATGTGATCAACAGTGCGTTGATCACCGGCTTGATCTGGCATATAACTTTGCCTTATTCTCAGCAGGAATCAAAGATTCCCTAGGCGCGGGGAACACAAGGTAACCATCGCGGCGGGGAACTCATCTAAGTCGAGGTGTGTTGCTCCAGTGCTTTCCGTGTCTCGAACTTCACTGATCCTGACAAACCGCAGTAAATCTGGAGACAAATCTAAACAAGACCCTACGAAGAAGGGAATGCGAACGGACCCAAAGAGGCAGTCAGTTATTTCCCATTACACTTGATGAACTCCATTCAACTAAGATCCTTCGTAAAGGCCACCCGTTAACGATGGTGCTACCAAAAGATACCCCCTTGCCAAGTAAATTCCTGTCGAGACTCTTGTTTCATGCTTGTTTCATTGTAGTCATCGTCTGTACCGTTATTGTCCCATCTCTTGATACAACCTACTGTGAGTCGAGAACTTCACGGCGTTAGGGTCTCTTGCTTCGCCGAGATGGGAGAGACCCTCCGCAAGGCAGTGCTACTTATTCCCCACAACGCGAGTGCCCACGTGTGATTCTGCGATCCGGTCAAAATCTTCGTCCCATCTCATGCACAGCTTCGATCCTTCGAAGCTCAGCAACTTGAGTATTATTATGGTACAGCACAGCAGCACCAATCCCTTGACTTGACACTATCATCACTGCCATCGCGGGACTTAAAAGACGGGTTGTTTCTCCAGTGAAATCTCAACCTGACTTGCTAGAACTTGTCCGAGTCGCCCTGCGAGTGCCCAACTCAGTCGTCTTCGCGAACGAGTACAGTTCGTATCATTCATTGCACAGACATAGCCTGATCGTACAGGATACAAGCCAGCATCACCACTCTTGGACACGATCATTGATCATGGCTGGTTACTTCTCGTCCTTGTTCAATCTCCAACGCCGGTATGTAATTAATTCTCTCAAACCTTCACTCCGAATGAACAAAATTTGATGTTGGATACCATAGTCTCTTACCGCGCGGGAAACCCACACAACTGCAATCATCTTATCGTGGGCCCCACCGGGCCATACAAGCCTCCCAACCTCGCTCGCATTCGGGTGGAGGGTTCTCATTTTTGAGAGCTTTCTCGTGCGTTTCGGCGGGCCCTCACCAAGAGGAACCGGTATCTGTCTACGATCGCCGCGTGCCAGCACCCGTTTCGGGACATCCGAGGCAAAGCAGTTCGAGGTACATCTTGTTTGGCGAGGGTTGGTTTGTTCGGCTAATAGCCATTGCAGACCCAACCGTTATCACTGATTCCGCTCCCAAACAAGTACTAGAATATCATAATCCTAGTATAGAAAGCCCAAAGACCCCGAATCGAAGCTGTTCGACGACTCCATATTACGATATTAGAAGCCTGGACATCTACACTAGTACTGGTGCCAACCCTATACCCATGTTTAGTACCTGTGGCTGGCATACCATTTCCGCCCTCCAGACCTTTATTTCGTATCGCCTCGGTTTTTTTAGTATGATCTTGAATTCATAGTAGGGACTTGAACCTTACTGTACCCCAAACTCGAACTTGTAGCTGCATAGAACCGCATCATAAAAATATTTAAACGTGTGCGATCATGGTACAGCAGTGGGCCAAGGAAATTCTAGATGCGATCAGAGAATCTCGTCCAGCAGCATTTGGGTTCCAACAGCTTGTTCCTGCGCCGTCCTCATACTCAGGTTGGTGGTGGTCCAACAGATTCCCTGAAAAACGATCGAGATCATTGATGTACATAATATCAATCTCGATATGTCTACCACAGGACGAAATCGGCGCATCTGGCCCGAAGGGTCTTGCGGTACGGCGGACTACTAGGTAGCTGGAAGACAAATTGTGGCGTAAAGGTCAGAAGCCCTCGGGCGTTATCCGAACCACTGAATGGCAGAAAAATTTACCGGACCGATCAGAACGGAGATTCTACGTTCTGTACGTGACGTGTGGGTGTCTTCTGGTGTAGCCCGGGAATCTGATCAAGACCCACCATAGGCCTGTGCCTGTGGCAGCACTTCAGCTTCAACTCTGTTCGAGAGTTGTGCTCTTCCAACCATGCTGGGATTGTACTAAAATCGAGATTGTCATCCCGAACTTTCAATCGAAGTTGCCTCAAATATACTTGGTGGTAATCCTGCTTATCTCTTTTAGGATGGTTCTTGGGTCGCCATAGCCGATACGCACACACACCGACCCCCACCAGTTAATTTGCGGTTGTGACGGGGGATGTGGCTCAGTGGTATGTCTCACTGGTATCAGCCACCGGAATAAAAATAAAATGCTAAAATATAACCCAGACATGTTGTCAAGGATCAGGTCGAGGCAATGTCACGGTGGGTTAACGTTTCGAACCCACGCTGTCCGAATCAGCAAGGACCATTCGTTTTGTATGTGAACAATACTTGGCTTCCTAAAAGGTAAGTTCAGTCGAGCCATACTAGGATACATCGCCATGGTGGATTAGTGACTCCGAGGTGTCATCGAGCGATCACCGCACTTGCTGTACACACCGAATTCGACTCATCAAGATCCTGACCTTGATGATGTGTGCAGCAGTCCAAGTGACCCACTGGCAAGGACTTACTCGGAGGCACTACTGTATACTCAGGATGGTGCATGACTGGGAGCCATGCTGAGCTGAATTGGCGCACGTCCATTGCAAGAGCAACTTCTGAGATGTGACGGGAAGCTCCGGACCTCTGAGATAACCGATAGCGCTGTAAACATCCGCGTAGTTCAGTGGTCACAGTATCCGTCCGTGCAGGAAGGTGGGTGTCCGCATCAACATGACTCGAATCGCGCTTCTGAATCTATGTCAGCCCGGTGAATGGCCTGAGAGGAACCAACTCACACAAGATCCAAAGTTGACCATTTGCAGTTTGGCGACCAATGTATATGCTTCGAATCAGAAACCACTGGCAGGCAAACTCAGGAACCATCAGGGAATTTATCAGCATTCCGCTGGGCAAACTTTGCTTTATCATCCGTACGAGATTACTGTAGAACATCGCAGAATTTGGTGAACACCTGGAGCTGATGCATCCACGTGGCACGGCAGGCAAACCCTCAACCTCTGCATTAAGGGCCACAAGATTACGATGCCATCCGGATCGGATGTCCATATAACCTATGGAATTTATGGAAATTTCTGACAGTCGAATAGACACTTCGAAACCTACTGACTTGGATGGTGGCATAGGTACATATGTCCTCGTTGAGGGACAGAGAGGACAGCAAAATGGCGTGGCTGCCGCCACGCCATACCTATTGGGATGGCTTGGACGCCGTCCTGTTGCAAGCGTGTAAGTCGCCTGGAAGGGGTCAAATGCTATGTTGTTGCACTCCTGGTGATGACGTGGATGAGAGCCGCAGTGCTTCGAAGCCTGGAGCCAATGTAAGATATGGACACCCCGTGTTATGTACGCATCCTGTCACATGGGCCGGTCAATACCAGGGATAAAGAGCGAATATGTAACTCACCTATGGTTTTTATCTGAGGTTGACATAATCCACTCCACAGAACTTCTGACATCAATCCTGTCAACAGGCGCAGCACTCAAACTAACCAAGGAAAACGAGAAGCGGCGGAGGGAGAATTTATCCATATACGTGTTGCAAAATATGGAAGGATAAATTGCGGGAGGATAACGCTATTATCGAATCGACGCAGCAAACCATAATACTCAGCATTACCACCCGGAACCCGGGACCTTAGGCGCTGCCACTGAGTGGATCGAGCGAATGGTAAAACCAGTACATATCAACCGCCGTAATCGCGACGCGCACACTAGCTGTTAGGATAACTTCTCATCAGAAAACACGGAACATATCCATTGAAACACGAACTCAACGAATTGGCGCTACATATCGAAAGGAGCATTATAGAAGATTGCCGGTATCATTTACGGCGAATCACAGGACTCCAGGATTGTGGCACGTCTGAGCCTTTGTTCGCCTCCGCCCAAGGGTCGCGGACGGGGGGAGGTCTATCCGAGAGTGGTTGAACGGACGGCTCACTCGGGTCCAGTCCTGATGGACTTTCTGGAGGTGGTTCGGGCACTTGTGAGTAGGAAGGGGCGGTCTGGGCCAGGCGAGCCATGACACGTTCGCGTTCTTCTCTATCACGCGCCTCGAGTATCGCGGCATTCATTTGTACGCGTTGTTGCCGAACCAAATCCCCTTGTAGTTCCTGTAGCGATGAAAAGTTTGAATTTCGCAATCATAGTTCCAGAGTAAAATGGAAACGTCAATAGCCATGCTATGTCTCCCGATAATAACGGTAGCGTACCTCAATTGTTGGTGGGTTTGGCCGTGTATGTGTGAGCCAAGCGGTCCATTGCACTGCGCGGAGCTTGAGTATGAGCGTGATATTCCGATGAACGGAGAAGAGTAAGACAAAATAGGGTCATCATCTCGGGGCTCTCGGGGCGGGGTAGAAATCTAATGCCAGGTGGAAAAATGGAAATGCCGTACCTGGTAATCTTTTACCACTTGCTATGTAAGCCCACATGTCGTCCGTCCGTCCATATTGAACCGTGCGCTTGGGCCGCCCTGTGTGTTTTTTGGCTAGTCAGCGTGCATCTGCAGTGATGGAGTGGCTGAATCGTACCACCACCTGCATTCGGCCACTCGTAATACTTGTTCCCTACAAGGCACCCTCGTCAAAGTCCGGCATGGTAACGAATACTGAATAACCTTCCTACCTTCGAAGTCGCGACCTACAAAATATGTCTGGTTGGGTCCAGGTCAGGAATACGTCACCGGCTTGTGTTCGTATACTGCCGAGTGATGCTACACTCACAGGCTTCAAAAAGCGTTGCAACACCCGTCTTACAATTGACATCGCGTTTTACCTCGGGATTCCGGGGCAAGTCGGGGGAAGTTTCAAGGAGGCTGTGCCGCTCTGAGACGGAACAGATGGTACAATTACGTCAGCCTTTTGCTCGGCTTCTCAGGCTGAAGGTGAGCCGGCGTAACGCGACCATATCGGTAAACTTCATTGTGACCCTGGACCACGTAGGCACTCCCGAGTTATGAAAAAACACCGCCGAGTTCAGTACGGGAGACAGTACTGCCAGTCGACACTTCTTTCGATGTTCGATGTCGCTATCGATGGTCCCCCAACTTGAAGCACCATCTCACATTGTTGAGCGCTCAGTCGTACGTCCCTTGGATTCGTATCTTCTCGGCGCTCCTCGGTCCTCAGACTAGCCACCGTCCCCCTTCAGCTGATGCTTACTGTCACGTCGGCTGATCCGCAGACTCCGCAGGGCAGGTCATAAGTCAACTCATCCATTGAACGGGACGGAGAACGAAGGGTACAACCCTGTGCACTCTAAAGAACAGTGTTACGCGCAGTGGCATTTGATGTGGTGCCCGTCAGCGAAACAGCTGCATTTCTCTGGTTTTCGAGAAGTTAATGCATGGTTACTGATCAGTGAACTTGACAGAGTGGTGTTCACATCATTCCTTGAAGCAATTGGACAGTTAGGTTCCTCGCAGCGATCTATACTCATTTCTACACACACGTTTATATTTATGCTTTCAGGTTTCTAGATGTCGATTCCTAAATCACCTTTGTGTACGCCGTAAGCCACTCTTCACAGCAAACATACCGTGTGGCTGAGGCTAACCAGGGAGCCCCATGGGTAAACGACGACGACGACTTTTTGCGAGCAACTCGGACAAGGACTGATGGAGAGGGTAGCGAGAGACACCCTGTCAGCTGGTGGAGATGGCAACGCGCACCACCGACAACGGAAAGTCTGCGCTTATCCCATTTCGACGGTTCTAAGTACGGTGGTGATACGGAGGATTTGTTTGCTTTGCACTCGCTCGTGGACTGGGTTACCGGGCAATTTTCACCTCACGCTGTAGAAGAGTACCCTTCGTGCACCGAGTAATAGCTCCAGTCATGGCCATATTAATATCGAAGGAACAGATAACCTTGAGCCTGCGGCAATATCTATTTTGAGTCTCTATAGGTTCCAGTGGTGGTGGTCTCACCCAGCGGATAGCCGCTCAGCCAAGATCCGATTATCCGGGCCGGGGGGGGGATGTTCTGTTGACACGATCATCTCATTACTTAATTCTGCGGCCCGTTTCCCACCTTCACACCCCTCAGTTCAGTGCGTGCGCGTAGATCAAGTGTCTCTTCCGTTTGTTCTGTATTATGAGATTGATCCCGTTTTTGAAAAAGGTCAGTTGATCGTCATGCATCGGCCCGGGAAAGTGCAATTTAAGATATCGCAATAGACAACTTCAGCCAGCACTCGTGGTCAAGCAGGGACATCGAGCGGAGACAAAACATCCAATGCATCTAGTAGTCGGCGACAAGACGTTGCGGACGTGCTCGATGCTACTATCCTAATAATTCAACAAGTCACCCAACTGGTTCCTCTTGACACGGCAAAGAATATCCTGGCCGGCATTACGAGCATCCTCTTGCTCTTGCAGGTTTCTCTCTTTATTGTTTCCCCTTGGCTCGAACTCGATTAAATCTGGCTGCAGAAAAATATAAAGAATAGAGATGACCTCACAGCCCTCGCCCAGACTTGTGAGGCCATCTGCCTGACTCTGCGCCAGGCTACGTATGATGTTTCCGTGGATGAAATGAGCGATGCGCTTCGGGACTCATTGGAAACATTCAAGTCGTGCGTTCAGTGCTTTTGTACTAGTACCAGACTCCCACTGAATTAAAATAGTTCCATCGACCAGCTATATTCAAAGGTCAATCTTGCCTTGCAACACGGCCGCATCCGTAGGGTCATCGGAGCAACTTTTGATGAAAAGCAGATCAGTGGTTGGACAGGGGAACTCACCAGAGTCCTCACTCTGTTCAGTGTGCGTTGATTGTCAAAATGTGAAGATTACTAGAGACTCAGCAGAGTTATCATGGCAGACGAGGGTAAATATCGTTGCCGGTATCCGTTCTGAGCAAACATACTACTTGCTGAAGCATCCCGAGCTACCGGGGTGAGGTGTTTGATTATCTGACAGATCCTCCACTGATGACGTATCACAGTTTAAGACCCGAGCTTCCACCGGCACCTCCAGCCATGTTCTTCGGTCGCGACCGTCTTTTCGCGCAAGTTAAAGAGGCCTTATTTCGTGATGAAGATGTCACGTTGATTGGTCCTGGTGGGATCGGCAAGAGCACTATAGCCAAGGCACTTCTCAATGACGCTGACATCCAGAAGCGTTACTCCCGACGGTTTTTCGTCACATACGATGGTATAGACCCTACGACAATTACGTCAGGCTCCTTCATCGACCGCATCGCCAGCGCGCTTGGGCTTCGGATGCTTGGTGACGAGACTAAGCACCAAGTAATATCTAACCTAGCATTGTCCCCCGTGCTCATCGTCCTTGATAACGCGGAGACATTCGAGGATGCAGCAGACCGAGACGTGGTGGCGCAAATTGCATCGATTGTGTCCGAGATTGCAAACACTCGAGGAGCGGCAGTTTTACTGACCTCCCGAACATGTTGCAATGCCCGACAAGCGTCCTGGGCTCAAATTGATGTCCCACCACTGGAGAAAGTGCCTGCGAGGCAATATTTCAGAAAAATTTACCAAAGAGTCATCGCAGATGACGACATTGACGACATTCTGGGCGCACTTGATTTTCACCCACTATCAATCCATATCCTCGCTTACACTGCCAGAGAATGTCGATGGACGGGTGAAGAACTCCTGGATGAGTGGAACACGCAGCAAAGCAGGTTGCTGCAAACAGGAGATAAAAAGGAGAATCTCGCGTTTACAATTCGCCTGTCTTTGAGCTCACCATCCGTCAAGGATCTTGGCGAAGATGCTCTGAACGTCCTCCACATCATCGCTTTCCTCCCCCAAGGCATCAACCGGAAATACGTCACACATATGTTTCCATCCATCCCTCAGATATCGCCCCTTGTGAATACGCTTTGCAAGCTCTCACTAGTTTATCGATCCGGCCCATTTTTCACCACTCTCGCGCCGATCCGATTATTTATTCTCGATACATTCCCGGCTGCGGGACTGGAACTTCTTGAAAATGTTCGACACATGTACTATGATTCAATCCAAGAGATCTCCACGGAGAAGGACTCACACTCGAATCTCTTCATCTCTGACCATCTCAACATTGAGCATCTTATTTTCTACGACATTGCACACTCCCCAGAAAACATTTCGGACAACACACTTCCCTGCAACTTGTTTCTCAGTGCACTCGAATACCACAAAGCCCGACCTACGTCGCTTGTCCCACTCATTCCCTCGCTCCCCCAAGATTCGCACGACGAGAAAGAGTCAAAAGCACAGTGCCTGTATGCCCTCGGACGTCTTTACTTTGCACTCTCGAATTACGTGCCCGCTATGACGACTTCCCTGTCTGCTAGCACACTGTTCGCTGCCGTTGCCAATCACAGCATGGCAGCGCTTTCCACCTCTGTCGTGGCCATGTCATACAATCACTGGGGATACTTTGCAAAGAGCCAGCAACTTCTGGAAGAATTCATACATTCTCCTTCTTGGCAGTACATTGACGAGGACGACCAGGCGGAGATTCATTTCACGCTTGACTGGTCCAAAATGCGCACGTCGCGCGAGAGCGCCGACAAGCTGTTTTTGCACTCCATGGACCATCCATATCGTGGTCCACAATCACGTGTAACCCATTGTAGAGCAAAGATGTTTTATGGCTACACCACGCCAGAACAAGTCGAGAAGGAGATTGAACCCATCCGGTCACAATCCATGTCGTCAGAATCCTCTGCGTGGGTTCGCTGGACGTTCCTCGGAGCTGCCGCAGACGCAGCATTCTTGCAGCAGAAGTTCGACGTAGCGATGGAACTGCTGGGTCAAGCACGAGAAGCCGTATCCGACGACTTCCTACTCACATTGATTATTCTCTACCTCCAGGCGGCAGTTGCCTCGGCGCAGGGCAACTATGAATTTGCGCGGTCCTTTTTGCAACACACTCTCGATACTCTCACTGTCGTCGCCACGCCTTCGTCCACCGACTTCTTGGAGATGCGCTATGTCCACGCTCGAAATGAGCTGTACGCAAAGGACTATCCTGAAGCTCGCCGGTTGCTTGTCAATATTGTCACGGACTGTGAGGTCCACAATAACATTATAACAAAGGTGAAATGTACAAGAGCTCTGGGCGAAGTGGCGATTTTCCTGGATTGCCAAACCGATTCAGTCCGCTATTTTGCACAAACTGTGCAACTGTGCAAAGAAGCCGGCGTACCCCCAGAGTTATTGGGTGTATGCGAACCGATGACGAGGCTCGATGACGACCGATTCTCTGGGTGGAAGAGGTTTCTACAGGGACGGGTTGGGTGATGGTCAGGTTCAGTCACTTCTTATATCGGATTTTCGTATACCAGTGACTGGTAAATTACATGTGATGAGTATGGCGGTAGCATGATATCTAGCGGCTGAATGACAGCAAACCGAGTTAGCGCTGCGCGCAAACCTAAAATGAAACAAATCAATGTTCAATGTACAAACGGCCAAAAGATGCTGATTCACAAGTACTTATGTACTGCACGTTCCTACGAAACAGAAACACTGTATGCTGTCTGTCAACGGAAACCAATGATCATAACATGCATCAAGATTCAAGATCATGTAATCATTGTCACGTACTTGGAAGCAGAGCACACACGTGATGCTGTGGGTCAAAGCGATGATGCCGTGGCGTATCCTTACTAGCTTGCTGTGAATCGAATATTTGTTACTCGCCGCCCACACTCAACAAAGAAGCGTAACCCACCCAAGTATGTTAGGTACCAGACGTCCTTGAGGTAGAATATAGCTTTACCTATCTTCCCGACAGGCGTCAAAGATTTATTACTAAGGCAGTAGACAGAAACTAGTATGGGACTCCCCAAGTCACCTCTAGCAATACAGTGGGTACTTTGTTGCTCTCCCAGGGGATATTGGGCTTCATCGACCTGGCCAACTAGGACGAGGACTAAGAAAATCGTAAAGGATTCGACCAGGAAGCCTGCAAACTCCAAAGCGACTGGAGAGCAAGAGAGCAGACCAAAGCAGTGGGCTTTTCCATTGCGCCAATAGATTCCGTCGAACTAAGGATTTCGTTGTAAAGGTCTTCCACTAGCACTACCAAGAAATCTCAACGTGTTTAGTAAATGGTCCGAGACTTCTCTTGGTTGTCTGTTGGTCGTGCTGTGTCAGTCTGTACTTGAATCATCTCTCGATACTTACTGGAAACTCCAAGCCTTTCTGCGTTCCAAACTTTCTCGAGAGAATCAGCCCTGAAGATTCCCGCAAAGCGGTGCTAAGCACTGGATCATGTGCATGTATCTTCACGAAAGAACTTCGAATCTGCCAGTCCCCATACTGTAAGGTATTGACTTGTGAATCCTGCATTCCATCCCGCAGTTCAGAACACCTGAAGCAAAGTCATTCCAGGTATCGGCGTGAAATGGAATCTCCAGATCCCTCACAACACCCGGCGGACAACTTCCTTCCTACTCGCTGACATATTGTAGTGTATTCACACATCCCTTAGTCCGTGTCGAATCGCAGCCACGAATAGGCTTGCTATAAATAATATTGCTCGGACACTTGATCAGATATCGTATTTTTCCCATCGATTTTCCGTTCTAATCTTTCCAGCCACCTTCCACCACTCACTCATCCCCCAAGTCACTCGTCTGCATCGACCAAGTATTTCTTCTCCTCGCTAGCGTACGGGCTTTTGGCTTGCGTCATGAATAATCTGATTCTTGTTTTGAAAAATGTAAGTCATCGTCATGTGTCAGAAAGTGAAATTCAAGAATGTGGTAGCAGAGAAATTCGGACAATGGCCGCGGGACACCAAATGTATCAAGTAGCCAGCGACAAAGCACTGGCGACAAACTTGGAGCTATTATTCAGATAATTCAACAAGTCACAGAGCTTGTTCCTATCGACACGGCAAAGAATATCCTAACTGGCATTACAAGTATCTTGCTACTCCTGCAGGTTTGTCTCGGCCCTCTCGGGTTTACCCCTCACCTGGGAATAAACTTATTGTATATTACTACTACAGAAAAACGTACAAAACAAGACTGCTTTGACGAAACTCGCCCACCGGTGCGATGCCATTTGCTCGATCTTGGGGCGAGCTACGAAGGGGGTTTCCATGGATGACATAAGTGAAACACTCAGCAGCGCACTACATGTGCTCGAGTCGTACGTCCTGTGCATCTATACTAACCTGTTAATTCGGCTCACAGACTGAAACAGTTCGATCAAAGTGCTGCATTCAGAAGTTGATCAGGCTTTGCAGCGCAGTCGCATCCGCAGACTTGTTGGCGCCACTCTGGATGAAACCCAGATCAAAGATTGGTCAGTGGAACTGGATCGAGCTCTTACGGATTTTACCGTACGTCGGATCATCATCGATCATCAGTGTACTCTGTGTGCTCGGGATTTATCAAATGTTATCTTGACAGGTCAATGTGAACATCGTGTCAAGTATTTGTTCCGAGCAGATGTACCGTTTGTTGAAACATCGTGAACTGCCAAGGTGAGGGTTGTTCTATTGTGTTGGCAGCCTCCGCTGAGTAATGTATGGCAGCTTGAGACCCGAGCCTCCACCACCGCCACCGGCCATGTTTTTTGGGCGTGAGCATCTCTTGGCTCAAGTAAAGGATGCTTTGCTTCGCAACGAAGATGTTGCTCTGATCGGCCCCGGAGGGATTGGGAAGAGCACAATAGCCAAAGCACTTCTCAATGACGACGACATCCAGAATTGTTACCCGAGGCGGTTTTTCGTGACGTACGACACTATGGACCCTGCAACGATAACACCAGATTCCTTCATCAACCATATTTCAAGTGCGCTTGGCCTTCCAATGCTCGGTGTGGAGAGTAAATCGCGAGTGATATCTAACCTTGCATCGTCTCCCGTCCTCATCGTCCTCGATAACGCGGAAACGTTTGAAGATGCAGCAAATCTCGACGTGGTTGCACAAATATCATCAGTAGTATCTGACGTTGCGACCACTCAAGGAGTAACAGTTTTGTTGACTTCCCGGACACGTCGCAGCGCCCGCGATGTGTGCTGGAAGGAGGTTGAGGTCCCGCTGCTGGAGAAAGTTCCTGCGAGGCGATACTTTAGGACAATATACCACGGAGATATCACGGACAATGATGTCGATGAACTCTTGGCGGCACTCGATTATCACCCATTATCCATCCGTATCATTGCCCACGCCGCGAAGGAAAGTCGGTGGACAGGAAAGGAACTCTTAAATGAATGGCAGGTGCAGCAAATTAAGCTGCTGCAAACAGGATACAAGAAGGAGAACCTTGGGTTCACCATTCAATTGTCATTGAACTCGCCGTCTGTCCTGTGTTTTGGTGACGATGCCCTGAAGGTCCTTCGCATCATTACCTTCTTTCCCCAGGGCATCAACAGGAGCCATGTTGTGCACTTATTTCCATCCATCCCTAATATATCGTCGCTCGTTGATACACTATGCACGGTCTCACTGGTCCACCGTTCTGGCACATTCTTGACGAGCCTTGCACCCATCCGGCTGTTCATTCTTGACACCTTTCCGGCTACAGGGCTCAACCTCCTCGGTGACATTCGTTTCGTGTACTACGGTTCACTAGAGGCCATATCAGAGGAGAAAGATTCGCATGCAAAGCTCTTCATCTCAGATCATCTTAACATTGAGCACCTCATTGCATACGACATTGCGCATTCACCAGACCATACCCAAGATGCCACACTTGCTTGCCAGCGGTTTCTTGATGGACTCTCATACCACAAAGTTCGCCCTACTCGACTTGCTCACATTGTCCCTTCGCTTTCCGAAGGTTCAAACAGCGAAAAAAACTCGAAAGCGCAGTGCTTGTTTGACCTCGGATCTCTTTATTTTGCACTCTCGAATTACTCGGCTGCTAAAGAGGTCTATTCAGCTGCCATTCCACTATTTGTTGCCACCGGAGACTATAGTATGGCTGCACTTTGTGCCTCTAACACAGCCACATCATACAATAATCGCGGATTATTTTCGTCCGCTCAGCGACTCCTACAAGACTTCATACATTCCCCCTCGTGGGAACACATCGACGAGGATGACAGACCAGGAATCCTTTTTGCGCTAGACGTATCCAAGATGCATACATCCCCCGAAAGCTCCGATAATCTTTTTATAGACTCAATGGACCATCCGTATCGTGGCCTGGACTCTCGTGTCAGTCACTGGCGGGCACGAATGTTGCATTGCCATAGCACACCAGAAGAGGTCGACCGGAAACTCGAACTCATCCAAACACTCTGCATGACATCATCTAACTCGTGGGACCGCTGGTCATTCCTCGAAGCCAAGGCAGAGGCAGCGTTTCTGGGACGGAGATTCGATGCGGCCATGGAACTACTTGATAAAGCGTACGACGCCGTTGGAGGCGAGTTTCTGCTTACGCTGATAGTCGTCAAAAACAAGGCGGCGGTTGCCTCGGTGCAGGGCGATTATGAACTCTCGCGGTCTCTTTTGCAATACACTCTGGACACTCTTAACGTTGTCGCTACTCCTTCGTCCGCTGACTTTTTGGACATGCGCTATGTCCATGGTCGAAACGAGCTTTACGCGAAAAACCATTCGGAAGCCCGCAGGCTTCTCGCCGACGTTGTCGTGGATTGTGATGCCCAGGGAAACATTCTCACAAAGATGAAGTGCACGAGAGCTCTCGGAGAGATTGAGATATCCTTAGGTTGGAAAGCCGACTCGGAACGTTACTTTGGGCAGACCGTAGAACTGTGTAGAGAAGCCGGAGTGCGGCCTGATCTGTTGGGTGTTTGTGAGCCGATGAAGAACCTCGATGATGAGAAGTTTCCTGGATGGAAGATGTTTTTGTGGGAGCGGGCCGGCCAGTAAATTCAATACGATACCGTTTGTTATGTCACCCTTTTCGTAGTTAGATATGATGACCGTACTTGTTAGTAAGCGGTTATGTATGTATAGACTACGACAAGTGACTGACTTGCCATTACCTTCTGGCTCTACGAAATGCAACCATCATATATCATATATATCTTACCCCTAGTACTACCATTTCATGAATTATAGCCTGACATTTGTCTATGGCTAGTATGTAGTGGGAAGACACGAACACAATTGTCGCATGGATTTCCACGGCCGCCAGCGTATTTGCACACTTGCACTGACGCGCTGCCACAGCTTCCATATCTTCAAGGATCAATCGATCATCATGTATCATGCATCGTGTTTGCTTCATGGGTGGCTGTGTAAACGTGTGTGATGCTGTGACTAAATTAAATACTGTACTACGCATCCGTTCGGATCCTATCGATATATCCGCCACACCCGAGCGAGTTGCCAGTGACGAAGAACGTGTAGCCCGCCAGAATTAAAGTGTACGGCATTGGTCACTTTTAGCTAGCGTATAGCTCTTCTTTACCCCTCAACAAAACCAGTGATCACTTACTAGGCGTAGACAACGAAAGGAACTATGGGACCGGCAAAGCCATCCATAGCCACTCCCCGCACGAGTGAGTTGCTCCAGTGTTCTCTGTGGTACTCGTGAACATGGTCGATCTCACAAGTATTGGAGCGTTGTAGGTCTGTACAAAGCCGAGGAAAAAACTACTATGAGCAAGGCTGAGGGTCGTGCACAGTAAGTTACTCCGGCGCTTTTCCAGTGGTATTGAGCTTCATTGGATCTGGTGAACCCAGTGATAGTAAACCTCCGGACAAGCGTAAACCACGCCCCAAGAAGGCTGACGAGCAACAGGATCGAATCGAGCAGTCAGTTATTTTTTATCACTCTTGGCGGACTCGACTTAACTGAGGATCGCATATTTCTCAAGGTCGTGAGCTTGCCATCCACTTATCTTCCATTTGTCCGGCGCTCTTCTGACCGAGCTGATCAGAGAACCAATGGTGACAACGGAATCCCACGACACTGATTCAGATGATAGCTACGCACCCCCGAGCGAGCCTGATGAGCACCATCAAAAGTGGGTTGCCCAGGCGCCGGTCATCCTTGAGCTGACACAAATACCTGTACCCCCTTCTCGACAGTGATCCAAAATTCATTAGGCGTGGAGATCAGGAGCCAATGTTAGCATCCGCCTCTCAATCCAGGTGTGTTACCCCAGTACTCCCGGGAGTTCGGAGCTTCATTGGACCCAATCAACCGCAGTAAACCTAGAGACAAATCTCGGCAACTTGACCCTAGTGGCCATAAATACCGACGCGCCTAGTCACTGGTTGGTAGGACTTACTGGTTCATGTTTGTTTCGTCGTAGTTATCGTCTGTATCATCTTGTGCTGATTTTATTCTTCTGTGCGTACTGTAACATGTGAAACTTCATGGCGTTCTTTGGATAACAGAAAATAAGCTGTCAACTTATTCTACTGGATCATACATGGCGTCTGGCGGGTGCGCCTTCGCCTGCATTATCCGGAGTCTACAAAATACCAAAGTTTCAATCCAAGCAAAGCATGATCGCCACACAGCCACAAATTGCGGACAGAACGAGATTGCAACTACAGCTACTCTTAGAAATCACCGAGGCCATCATCATCAAGATCACCCTCCTGAATCTCCTTGGCAAGTTCCTTTTCCCGTTCACGAGCACCCTCGGCCGCCGCTAGTTCCTTCCGGTGAGCATTCAGGGGATAACGCATAGCCTACAAGAAAATGATGAGGTTCATGACGACGGCCGGGAACAAAATCTTCCGAACAGAAGGGCAGAAAGAATATGATGAAATATGACATTGGTAGTGCCTTACTCACCTTGACGCTCTGATTATGCAGCTCCAGACAATACCCGATGCGTCGGCCGAAAACTTCGCTGACCTCCGGACCGTACCCGTTCTTCCTTCCTTCACACTCCATCCATCCTTTCTCATGGACGATACGACCCTCGATGACGCCATCTCGGATAGCCTTGCCGACAATGTACTCTGCGTCTTCCTCGGAATCAAGGTGGAGCTTGAGGCAAATATCACGCAACGAGATGCGCGAATAGGAGAGTGAAAGTCGACGAATGCCGGTCTTGATCACATTCTGCCGAAGTCGAACGATCAACGTGTATGTCTTATCGGCCTCGCATTGCGATGCGTGTTTGGTAAGTGTTGCTTGGAACTCAGAGAGAGAACCAGTCCGAACGGCTGCGTAAAGCTGAGCCATGCGTTGTCATCGGAAATAAGGTGTACAAACCTTTGACGATGTCAAAATATGCTTGAAGCGCTTTCTGCAGTACAGGATGCCTAAAGGTACTGCGGCCAGGGATATCCCCCATAAGTAATTCTACCACCACGAAAAGTTTGTGCACTGCTTGGTAGAACCCCGGCGCGACCTTTGCCGGTGGTGCTCGCCTGATTGCCTGTTGGAGGTTCGTGTGGGCCGCCGTGTAGTTCAATTGTACAGCCTTGATACGTCCCAGGTAATAGTGATAACGCGCAAACTGAGGGTTACTAGCCGAAGCTGGGAATGTCGTTTTTGATACGAGTTTATCCGCTTGGTCGTACAAACTGTAATGGAGATAGCTCCGGAGAAGCCGGTTAATCAATGATGCTTGAGTGTCATCATCGTGGCGTAACGCCGCGGTACGTTGGGCGGCCAGAAACAATCTAGAATATAGAAGAAAAGACCATCCATCAGAAACACAGGAGAGTGATGCCAGATGGCAAGGATGCTCACGGCCGCGCGTCCGCGAGATCCCCGCCAAGTTCGTAGGATCTCTCGACAGCAAACCAAACCTTCGCCGCAATAGGATCCATGCTCCGACGATTGAGCTGCTGTATCTTGTCCACAGTCTCCTTGGACAACTCCACCGATTTCGCATAATTGTCTTTGGAAGTATGAAGATGATGGATGAATAAGAGACGGAAGTAGATCTCTACTTCGGGGGCTGGGTCAGACGTCGGCTTGGGTAGAACGTTGGGCTGTGTCGCTGTTGAATCGACATCCATGGACTGGTCCGCGGGTGGGGCAGCGAGAAGCCAGGATAAGAGGGATGTTTTCACCGCAGAGTCTGTACGCGCGTTCATGCGACGCCGTATATATATACAAGGGGAACATACCTGTCGGATAATTCTCTTCGATTGCATCACGGAAGATCTTGTTATCTAGTTTCTTTCGCAGTGCGGTGAGCGAACGTAGTACGCGATGAGTGAATCGTGGCTCGAGCTCGGCGACGGCTCGCTCGATGAGGGCAATATTGGACTTGATCTCAGCAGTAGGGGTTGGGGGTGTTGGCTTTTCCTCTGGTTTCTCGTCGTCCTTCTTCTCGTCCTTCTTCTTGTCCTTTTCTTCGACCTTTTTGTCTTTGCTCGCTGTCTGAGGGTTGGACATGACGGATGCTACTAACAATGACGCGTCTGCTTTCGTTGAACACTGCCACACGATTCAGATAGCGTTATGTCAGCAGATACGGTATCTTTATGCTACAACAAACTGCAATGCATGCATCGAGAAATCGACGTCCTCTTCCAGGGTCAGTGAGTTAGCTTACGTCCTAAATATTCTAAGCAATCGTGCCTCCGTAACGATCCGGGTGCGACATAGAGGGCATTCTCTCGAACCTGCGAGAACGAGATCAGAGCATTCACGGCACATACAGAGGTGGCTACAAATAGACAAGTCAGCCAAGAAATACAGTAAATCGCATCGACGCCATACCCGCAGTCAACGACGGCGATGCACGCCTCCTCGTCCTGGCAGATGACACATAAGCCAGAGCGTTCGGCGCTCGTGGGCTTTGGATGGGTACGTGGTTTAGACTTCGGAGATGATCTAGATGGCTGTGGAGTAGTGGAACGGAATGTTGGTAGATCAGAATCTAGCGTTGGGACGGAGTGGTGCTCCTCATGTACCGTCTCGAAATCGCGACTCTCTTCAGCACCGTCAGCGGTCGTGTAATGGAGATCATTCCTCTCGCGTGCTTCATCCCAGTGTGCTTCCGACTCAGGATCTGCCATTTCTTCAACAGCTTCCTCTTCTCTGTCCAGTTCCTCAGTTTCGTTTCCACCCAGGCCAACGTCATCAATTCCCTCGTTATCCTTC
Organism: Zangia roseola; assembly: GCA_038090095.1. Taxonomy (NCBI): domain Eukaryota; kingdom Fungi; phylum Basidiomycota; class Agaricomycetes; order Boletales; family Boletaceae; genus Zangia; species Zangia roseola. The sequence goes on from JBBPMD010000003.1 coordinate 141,416, forward strand.
CTTCTCTCCTCCTCTACTATACCCCATACACGGTCGACGAGCTCCTCCTTCTCTACGACACCAGGTGGTACCCTCACGCGGGCCTCCCAGAGGATCTGCTTCAGTGTTCCAACCGACAATGCGGAGAGGGCCGAACGCGGGAGTGTGACGAGCGTCGACATCGGGGGCGGTGGTAAAGGCGATGTAGTGTGTGAAGCCGACGATGTATGAGGTGCATTAGCTGCACTTGGGGTAGACTGTCGTCCGCTCGACGACGATGGGCGGGAGATATTGGGTTGCTCGCCGGTTGGACGTAGTCCTGGGTTGATCGGAGTAGATGTAGTTCTGGATCGTTGTGCATTCGACGCAGCACGGGGCGTATATGTCCTGTATGGTGGTTCCTGCGAGTGTTGTCGATGATTTGGGTGGAGATCTGGACGGGAAAAGGCCCTATTAGGTCGAGAGTTGTTATTGGAGCTGGCACTGGGAGGTCCACGCGCAGATGAACTTCTGCTGGTCGAAGAGGAGGAAGATCCGAGCGTAGAATACGAAGGCATAGAGTGTTTCCTATAGTGATCCTCGTTTACGGGTGAAAGACACCCCTGAGGGGTCTGTGAGAGCATCGAAAGGAATGAGTGAATAATTTGGTAGGATCAAGAAATTGAAACCCACTCGAGCGACCATAGCGGCATCTACAAGGTCATTCTTATCTATCGGATTCTTAGCCGGGATATTGTAAGCGGAGATATAACGCCTAAGCTTTGCGAGCGGGAGAGACCGTAGCTGAGTTCGACCGAGGGCAGTAACTGAGCATGCCAATTTCCCACGAGATGATGATCGTAGGATTCAATAAAGTACAAAGGTGCAGTTGGACACAGTTCGGATGTGGGGTAGATGAAGGAGCACGTACTACTGAGCATTTCGTTACAAAAGGCACAGACATGTGCCAGATCATAGCCATGAGTAGGACCACGACGTGGCATAAGCGCTTGATAATCTGTGCAGGAGGAACAATAGCCGAAGCCTTGAACATTGAACACGATTTCAAAGAACAAGATTGGCGGGCCGTCTCGAGAGTATCAGGCAAATTGAGCTCACCACAATGCATGCATTTGCGCTGTCGATGGAAGAGGATACCAAACTCCGTACCGCACTTTCTACAAGTCTTCTGGTCGGGTCCAGGAGGGGGCGGTGGTGGCCCACTGAGCAAAGGGATCCCAGGTGGTCTGGACATGATGATGTGGGGTAGGAGGAGACCGGAAGAGAGCCGTCCTAGTTAGTCATCGACTACCATCGGCATTTCTAAATCTGGGCTTTTAACCCCTGTAACATGTGACGGCAACGCGAGGGCACGTGACCTGTCGCGTCGCAGGTGGCAAACTCAACACACTTACACCACTTCCTCATCGTCAACAACCAACCTCAAATTAGTACCACAGTCGCTACATTCCCGCTGTTTTTCTCGAAACTTTGAGCGAATCTCAACACAGGCCATTTTATGGCTGCCCACAAGATTAAGATCGCCTCTCGCCTTCGTCCGCGACTAGAGAACGAGCTTGACGACGAAGGCATACAAATCACACGGACACCCGATGGTCTATCGTGTATCAGTGTCCCTAATCCCCGCGACCTCTCTCAGGTCTTCAACTTCCCGTCAGTCAATTCTCCATTTGTATCCCATGTCATGTCCACGCTCTTCGGGGAGATTGTCTCCTTCAAGACGAGCTAACAAAGGTTGATTTTCAGGCTTACTTCGTGTTATGACCAGTCTTCTACTCAGGAACAAATATTCGAACAGGATGTTCGTCCTCTCATTGACGTCGTGTACAGCGGTGTTGTAAGTTACTTCCTCACGCCATAGTTTGGTCGTCGTTATCGTCCACTGCATCTTTAGACCGTTACAATCTTTGCATATGGCGTTACTTCCTCAGGCAAGACTCACACTATGCAGGGGACAAAAGCCCAACCTGGCGTCATTCCGCGAGTGGTCAAGGTAGGATATCGTATTGAAGATGTCTGCGTTCCTTTATAATCCTTGGTTTCAGGCAATGTTCCTTCAGAAGGTTGCTTTGCAGCGCAGCAGCGTTGAGTTGGCCGTCTCGTACATGGAAATATACAAGGATGAAGTCTACGATCTCTTCGTAAACCGCGAAAATGTGCGTTTATTGTCCAGGCTTGCAATTTTTTAGCTACATGTTTCACCTCCTCGTTGCTTTTTCTCAACGCTTTTACAGGCACCCAAACTCCCCATTCGTGAAAATGATGCCGGGCAAGTATTTGTTGCCAACTTGACCTCACTTCCAATATCGTCGATGGAGGAATTCGACGACATTTATTCGTTCGTAGTTTCGCGCCTCCTTTCCAACTGACATTAACATTCGTGACCATAGACGAGCTTCTCGCCATCGCTCAGTTGGTGCAACGAACCTCAATCGAGCATCTTCTCGTTCACATGCAGTACTCACCATCGAGGTAACGATGACGGACTCTGCAGCCCAGAAAAGTGTGCATTTCTTGGATCTCCTACACCGTAGCTAACCCATTCCGCATTCTCGATTAGCATTGACTGGGAAGATAAATCTCGTTGATCTTGCGGGTTCGGAGAATAACAAACTCACTGGAAATGATCCGACGCGTATGGCCGAGTCAGCCGCGATTAACAAGAGTTTGAGTGTTCTTGGGCAGGTGGTGCACGCATTGAATCAAGGGGCTGTAAGGCTTCATGATTTCTTTTCCTGATTTTTGCGCTCAAACTCTGTCCATAGTCCCGCATCCCCTACCGAAATTCGAAACTGACACGTATTCTTCAAGATGCTCTCGGTGGTTCGTCTGTGGGGTTGCTCATTTGCAACCTCGCACCTGGTACCAAGTTCCGCCAAGACACCCTCAATACATTGAAGCACGTACCTCTGGTTGCCATCACGATTTGTACTAATTGCGCTCCTTTGCATAGCTTTGCCGTCCGCACCAAGAATATCGAGAATCGGCCCGTCGTAAACGAGCGCGGTATGTTGTCCAGGAAGGTCTACTAGGATATCGCTTACCTGTTCCCCTAGATAACCGACCGCAAGCCAAGCCACACTTCGCAGCCATCCAACTACCCCCGCCGAAACTCGCTCCTGCTGTTCTGCAAGCCGAATCGATCCACGCACCTCAGGTTGTCACCACGATGACCACGACGAATGCCTTTGCGGGTCCCTCCCGAAGACCTCGCCAGTCTCGTGTGCCTCGTGTCAGTGGCATCGGGTTACCACCGCCACTGGGCAAATCGAGATTACACCCACGACCCTCGGCTATTATTGAGGAGAAATCGGAGCCCAGTGTTCAATTGACGGACCAAGATATTGATGAGAGGGTACGCCGCTTGGCTCGTGTGTCTTCCAGTACTAAACGTCCAGGGGTTTTGTAGATTGCAAGGGCTGTGGAAACCGAAGTAGCACGTCGTCTGAAAGAGCGCGAGGACCGTGAACGTGAAGAACGCGCGCGCCGACAGGAGGAAAAGGAGAACCTCGCACTGCAAGAGAAACAAGACGACGAACAGCGCCAAGCACAAGCGGATCCAAAGTTACCTCCAGGTGTGCTTACGCCCTTGCTTGCGCGCCATCGCGACCTGGACGAGCAGCTTCGCGCAAGACTGGCCGAGTTGGAACAGAAATAGTGCGTGTTGACGACGAAAGGCGTAAATTTAGGGGCTCAGTTTTTGCACTCCAGCGAACGCGGGAACAAGGAGCTACAACTTGCAGACGTCCTGTCGCCCACGTCCAGAAAGAAGACTGGGCGGGCCTATGTCGCCCTCGCGCGTGCCCATTCTGAAAAGTGCGTCACTCTCACTTTGAAATGAACCTATCATGACCATGACCGCGCACACAGGGGCGATCTGCAGGTCGCCCTCGAACTCTATCGCAAAGCGGAGACATATGTCCCCGATAACGTCAAACTCCGAGAGAGGTGGATACTTTTCGTTGTTGATGTTTTTCTATGTAAATTATCAATGCATGGTGCCCAACTCTGACGCTCCTTTTTTTTCTGCTTCTTTTCCCCCGGTTCCGATGTCACGTGTCGCCCCTGGCAACCGTAGAGTCCTCGAGATCGAATGGGCTGTCAAGAACGGCAAGGAATTCGTGCCGTCGCCGAAAAAGCCCCGCAAGCCGAGAGGCAAGAAGCGCAAGGTGGCGACGATCAATCTCAACGCACGTGTTCGTGACGAGAGCCTGATGGAGCAGTCCTTGGTGGGCCAATCGACAATCTACGAAGAAGACGAGACCGAGGGCGGGCGGGACGACTCGGAGATGATCATGCTTGGCAAGATCCAGGAGGAATACGAAGGGAGTGGTATCTCTTTGGAAATGCCAGCCAAGAGGGTCCGATCGGAAGGCGAGTAGAGGTTGTTTTTTGGAGGGATCTGTCTATACTCTGGGTTTGACTTGTGATCTTCATTATCATGACGTTTATTCTTTTACCAAGATTACAGTCAGATGAATACATGCATCCCAAGGTCTTTGAGTACAAGGGAGGTTAAAGGGGACGAAAGAAAAGTCAACGGTATAAATACTCTGAACTTGCGAGACGAGACGCACACACCCATATAGTGCTCGATACGCTCGAGCTCGCAAAAGCCATACCGCAAAGGGAATAAAAGAGACAAGTGAAGAAGGCCACTAGATAGGTATCCAGCCTCTCGATCGTTCCCTTGAAGTTTGCAGATAAAAAAAAACATTACTTGTACGTAAATACGTCATCGTCCATCGTGGTCGCCTTCATTTTTTCTTCCAACACGTTCGAATCATAAGGAAAAAACTGGACACCCTAGTGTGGATCCATGCTGAACAGTTCGTCGTCGTCACTGATCGGCCGGCTCAGGGGGCTGAGTGTATTTTGGGCGTGCCAGTGTCGGCTGTTGCTGGCGGGATGCGGCGGTGTCCGGAGAGGTGCACCACCGCTCGGCGGCGGGAGCCGTGAGAACATGGACTCGAGGGCGCTCATCGGCTCGTGCGGATGCGGGGCCAACGAGAGATGCGAGACCGCGTCGCCCAGCACCTGGTTCGACTGTAAATGCCAGTCCTGCCCGCCAGCGTTGATTCCAAAGGGCACGGGTCCGTGACCGGGGCTGAACGCGCCTCCGCCGCCGACGCTCGATCCGCCAAGGGAGCTGGGCGAACCGGTGTGCGGGAGGGCGTGGATGCGCGAGCAGCCTGCTGCGAGGCCTTGGGGGAGGCTTTGGCCCGGGGCGTGTGATTGGAGGGCGCGGATGGAAGGGGAGGTAGCTTCACCGAGGCCGAGACCGAGCGTCGTGTTGTTGTTTCCGCCGTTGCGTCCGTCGTCCGCGGCGGGGCCGTGGATGGGTGCGTGCGCGAGAGGGGAACGGCTTAACCCGCTGAGACCTAGACCAGCGCCAAGCGCAAGTCCGGCATTCGGAGCGCGGCCGTTGGTGCTGCCCGAATTCATCTTGGAGTAGTAATGGTGAAGACCAGGGAGGAACGCAGCAGACGCATTGGACGGTGCGAGAAGGGAGGAGGAAGGTGAGTGTGAGTCGTCGCGGAAGATGCTTGTGACTGCCCCTGACGGTGTCATGGTGCCACCCAAGTTGAGGGCACCCAAACCATTCGAGGATTTGAGCGAACTTGGGGTGCCGGAGCCTATCGGCCCTATACCAAAGCTATGCTTATCGGGGGAGGCAGGTACACCATTTGTCGTGAGGCTCCGCTCCGCCCAGATAGACTTAACGTCACCCAGGAGAGAAGGAGCAGGGACAGAGCGCGAATAACGATGGTTGGCATGATGACTCTGCGTTTGGGAAAGTGCGGGGAGCGGGGATGGGGTGTCGTTCAGATTGACGGGGCGGGATGAATTAGAGTGAGTGCGGGACATTCGACGAGAACGCTCGGAGGGAGTCAACAGGTCGGTCAAGGAAGAGGGGAGGAAATCCTCTAGATCTTCTTCTGCGGAGAGAATATCTCGATCGCCAGAAATGCTAAGAGCGATGCCTGGACTAGTCTTGGAGATGATGCCCTGTGTGGGGATCGAGCCAACGCCTGTTTTCCACATCTGAGTGTTCGTGTGGCCGAGAGAAGAAGGAGCACCCCCAAGGCGATTCCTGGACTCTGTGAGCAACGAAGTCTGGGCGTGGAATGTAGAGGGGATTCCGGCATTCTGGGGAGAATCGACTGAGGAAATGGGGGAATGGGTCGATAAAGATCCGCGGGGAGGAGACCCAATTGGGCCAAGATCCGCGGCATCTGCAGGGAGGACGGGACGACGCAGAGCACTGGGTACGCTGAGGGGGAGAGTTGGGGGTGATGGATTTCTGGGGTGGATGGGGGACGAGGGGAGGGCGGACGGAGGAGTGTCCTGGGA